>CAMOHE010025472.1:0-29730 GCA_946598075.1 Artocarpus hirsutus | reverse complement strand
GAGCTAGCTTAATTGGTACTCGAGATGGAAATAAGAACCTCTTAAGGGAGGTTTGAGGTTCGAACCCGAGGGACGCGAAATAAATCCCTGAGGGGCCAGAGGGCCTCAGAGGGGACAGTACGGATGAGTGGGCGGCACGGGGATGGTCTACCAATAAGAGCCATAAGTCCAGGGGCCCCATAAGGTGGGTCCTATGGAGGCTTAAGGGAGTACGCCCGGACCGGACGCCACAGCATTTTCATAAGCTCCTTGATGGAACTCATCTATCTCATTAAGTTGTGATAGTTTATTCTCACCAGTGGCTTGTAGATCAAAGTTGAGTGTCTCAATGGCCCAGTGTGCACAATGCTCCAACTCAAATGGTAAGTGACACGCTCTACCAAATGCTAATCGCTAAGGTGACATTCTTATTGGTGTTTTTTAATGTAACACCATGCCATTTTAGGCTATCACTTATTTTGCTGTAACATCATTTCTTAACTTTAATCTTACTTAATTATTAGGAAAAAAACTAGGTAACTTTTTTTCCTTAAGCATACTTAAAAACTATTGTGACTTTTGTTTTAACCAAAGTTGTGACATAGCTCAAAACATGACTTTGAAATCATTCAAAACATTTCTTAAACTCATTAAGAAACATTAACTTTGTAAAACCTTTTGAATCTCTTTCAAAATCAGTATAAAACTTTTCCTTTTTACAGCAAAAAACTATCATAGGAGTATCCATACCCCACTTTTGCATCTATCCACCATCCGACACTGCAACGTCCAAGCTTAAATGAGAGAAGGAAAGCCAAAAGCAGCCATTTGATTTGAATCTTAGTTTGTAATCTTTTGTTTTACCCATAGCATGTATGTCTATGTTTCATGTGTTAAGAATAACTGTTTTCCCCACATTCTGCATTTCTTATGGTATGTTGTTGTTAAAGCCTTTAGATTTATTGACCCTAATGTCGAGATGGCTGATGATATGGAGTACTTGATGCTCTTGAAATGCATCCCACTTAAGGTCTAATCTTTTATTTATCAATGTTTTGCATTCTCTAAGCATACATGATATAGATAGCTGGATATATGGAGTGCCATGTACGCTCGAAACGTATCTGTATCGTGTTTGTAATGTGTAATATTTTGATAATGTTTTATGGAAGTACCAAAGTCAATTGTGAGAACACTCCATAGAAATATGAGTATGTTAATTGGGTTAAATGTTTGTGTCATGAAGGTAGCTGTGTAATGGAGGATTTGTCGGGTTTGTCTACAACTACGAGATTCTGTCTAATATTTCTATGTAAAAGTTTAATGTATGGTATTGAATAAAAGTATTGTGTTATATGTTTCATGATTATGTTTTAGTTTAATAGTGGAATGTGAAATCAACCATCCTTGACTTCTCCTTACTCAGAAAGGAAAAGGAACCAAAAAATAAAGTAGCATAATTTATCAAACAATCTTTTTAGTGTAATTGTAAATCATAGTCTAGGGACAGTGAAGGACTAGAAGAATGTATGATCAATACGTGTGTTTCTCTGATCAGATTTCTAGAGCATAATGCGGTGTTGTAAACTTAGAAGCTGCTAGAAATACTCTTATTGAGGGATTTAGTATTTAGAGTGAGATTGATAATTTAAGTAAATAAGTGGAGATACGATAACTTAAATTTGGAGAACAAACAACATTAATGGTTTAGACTCGGAATTAGGATCATAATGGAATTGAGATTTTTACTAGTATTGCTAGATTTGAAATTTTGAGGACGAAATTTCTTTAAGGGTGTAGAGCTGTGACACCTATTATTTTTCTAAGGGGTATTATGTAATTAAATTAAGTATTAGTATGCTAATCAAAATTTGTTTCATTTAAAATCTAATTCATAAAATTTATTACCATTTATTTTTAAATTTTCTAAAATTTTCCTATACTTATTTAGTATGTTTACTGAAAAGCTTTAGAACTTCAAATAAATTTTGAAAATGCCATTTTGGCATTATGTAGGCTAAAGTCTTCTGAGGAGACAAATAATATTCATTCTCACCTGCTATGTTCCCTCAATTATTTCACTCAATCAATCTCCCTCTTCCTCACGTCTCTCTTCTTTCCCCTGCCCTTCTTTCTTTTCTTCTTCTTCTTTTATTTTTTTCCTCTCCAGCCGTGAGACAAGGCAAAGGAAGATCAAAGGGAACCTTAAGCAATCCTTGCACAAAAGTCTCCATCTTTTTCACACGTCTTCCACTCTGTCTTCTTGCAAAAACAAAATAATCCCAAGGCAGCCATAAAACCAGCCACCATTACCTCTAATTGAAGTAAAAGAAATCCAGCTAAACCTAGAGCCAAGAAACTTGTTTTGCTATCATTTCAAGTTTCCATCTTGCTGTAATCCGAGGATAGAATCTTGTGAACGGATTTAATTTTTCGTTTGTAAGTTCTACATCCAAAAGTTTGTCCAAATTTGTGTTCTTGAACTTGAGTATAGGTTTTGTAGCTAGTATGGTGCATATGTATACAGTTTAAGTGTGTGTATATCTATATCGTAAACAGAGAATTATATTGTTAAACTAGTTCCATATGTATGTTAGAAACATATTTCAAAGGTTCATCATAGATTTGATTGATGTATGAAAAAGATTTCCAAAACTTTGAATGAGAAAGTTTGATATAGGCATGTTTTCACCCTTATTTGCAAGAAATGCTTGAGATATGGTTTGATGATGATATTGGTGTAAAAATCCACAAGAATATGTTTATTATGAGTATATAATGCATGCTATATATTTTGATATGGTTTTGAGAATTTGTACAAAGGTAATATGATTTGGTGTAAAGGAAAACTTGGTATTCCATAAATTTTGTAATACCTCTATAGGCAGTGGCTCTTTCTTAAAATTCTGGCATTAAATAAAAATAAATTTTGTAAATTGGTTTGCACATTTAAAAAGTAGACCTCTTAAGTTTTCCAACAAGCTATCATGAGCCTAAATCAAAGTTGTATTTTATTTTCTATGAATTTTTTAATTTTCAGATTAGAAACTAATAAACCTGCCAGTGGCAGTATATTGCTCGTTTACCTTATGTAAACTACATGTTAACCCGTATGCTGATTGTAGATAGTGAACTTACTCTTTTTGCAAAAGTATACTACCAGTTTGCCATGGTATATCAACTGCTAACCTGAACCAAGAACCCAACTTTACTCACCTCCTAATTCCTTAATGCCTTGTAACCTTTCCAACACTATCCTAAGTGATTTATGAGTCTTATTAGGGACTAAAACATATAGATTACTTGTATACATTTTATATTGTGTTAAGACAAAAATTGTTTACTTTGGTATTCAAAAAGAAATTTGCATAAAAACTTTAATGGTATACTAGTGAGATGGATTTATATATGATTTATTTATGAATGTGGTTGTATGTTGTGCTTTAGTTTTAATTGTCTTTTTGCATGCCTTAGGATTAAGGGAGTGTGAAGCTAGCGTTAATTGATTCCGAGATTAAACGATTGTTGATAAGCTTGGAAGGTAGGGATTCTATTGCTCATCTTTGTATGGTTTGGGTAAATTAAAATTTGGTTGTTTTACGTTGCAAGATATGTATATGATATTTTGAGTATATATGATTATATATATAACATGATAATATAGAACTCGTCCTATATTGTACAACAAGGAATATAATAATTTGACATATGTTGTTGGAAATTGAGAAGCATGGTTAAGAAAACTAAATCTATAAATAACGATTGCATATAGGGAAATGGTGAGACATAAAGAGGGCGGAGGTTATGTCTTTAAGCACAAACACCCTAAAAGTAAAATAGGGGGGAGGTGATGATGTTGCCTTGGGTCGAAAGTCCTAGAACGCACTGTATAGGAATTGACTTGGTGAGAATTCCAGGCTTAATGTTCCCTCACCGAAACACCCTTAGAATGTTTAAAGGGTGTTCAAGTGCCCATTTGGGTTTCGTTGAGTTGAGTGATATGATATTGTACAGTGGATACAAATGAACATAATTGAATCTTGAATTAATACGTATATATATGTATGGAACTTGATAATAATGATCATATGTTATCAACCAGAATTGAACATGTAATATTGATGAGTAATATTGAGAACTAACCATGTTGGTTTTAATGTGGCAATGATAAAAACCTAAAGTTGAGTTATGGTTTTCCCTACTGAGCATGTTGTCGCTCATTCCCCTATATTTCTATCTTTCAGGACTCATAATATGTAAGGTGATGACAAGAAGTATAGTTGAGGAAGCTATATAGATGTGTATGTGGAATTACTTCATTTGTTAAGAATATCCTTCCTAAAAATGTAAGCATCTTGTGTTACTTTTTGGGATTGTATTAAAATATTTTGAGGGTTGAAATGATAATGATGACAGTTTTTTATTGTTAAATTTATGGTGCTACATTAAACCGTGGTTTATTTGTTGTTTATATTTTATTTTGATTTGAAAGTTTTTATTTAAGTCCCGGACAAATATATTTAAAGTTTTATTTTTATTTTTTGATCTTTATTTTTATTTATTAAAAACTGTTAACCCCCACTTAGGGGCGTTATAACATCGTTGCTTTGGCTTCCAACACCACAGTGCCAGCCCCTGATTATGCTTTCCTAACATCATGCCAAGCTATAGGTCTTCTGGTCTACTTCAGCACCGCGTTGGCACTTATTAAAGCCGCGGCACCTTCCTTTCTTTTCTTCATTTTAAACCCTTTTAAAGGTAATTTTTCTGTCCTTTTCGTAATCAACCTAAAATGTGATACCATTTCATAATCTGCAAATTAATCATAAAAACAAATAAAAAGATAACAAAAACCACCAAAACATCAAGTTAGAGGTTTCCAAATACAAGTGTAAAATCAACTCATCAAACACCCCTAAATTTGACATTTTGCTAGTCCTCAAGCAAAAGAAAGAATTAATGAAAAGAAAACACAAAAATTACAAGACACATAAGCAATGAGTCGATTTGGTTCACAAATAGGCCTCAAGATTTCACATATTATATAGCTTAAGAAAAATTCTAAAGACCACAAATGTGTAGAATTTCGATCAAACTGCTAATTCCACCTTACCTTAGACCTTTTGAGTGCGTAAATGAGTATAACCATTTAGAATTGATTGCCACTACCCAGGTCGGTTTTTGCAATCAAGTGAATTAGGATAGATCTCTAGATAATGAATTTGTAGAACTCCATAGGCTTGCCTTTTGCACCTCTCTACACTAATGCAAACTATCACAACACCAAGGATCGTTAGGACTTTATTAAGCTTATAATGGATGGGTAAGGTAAAGGTAGGATATTGGATATCAATGTAACTCCAATCACCTATAAACATACTCATTCTAAGACCTTTGTAAGAGCATAATCAATTTCCCAAGTAACACTCCCAAATTCATACTCAACCCTTTTGCTATCAACCACTCTTATTCACCTTTTTTTTTTCTTTTTCTTCTTTTTTTTTTTGAGTCACTATACCCCCAAATATATTTCTTTGCATTTATCAGTGTGAACATTGACTGTACACTATTGCTTTTTTCCTTTTTTTAAGCTAAAATGAACTTAAAACAAAATTAAAAAGAAATAAATGAATATACTAAAACTTAAAAACAAATTAAAAGAAAAGTAAAGGTTTTAGATACTTGGGTTGTTTGCCAAGAAGCACTTGTTCTATAATCTTTAGCCTAACTTTCTATAAAAGCACTTCAATTTAGGTCAATGAGGTTGATAGACAATTTCTACAAATCCACTTCACCCTCAATATATGGCTTGAGTCGTTGCCCATTCACTTTGAACGTCTTGTATATATTTTGAACCTCAATGGCAATGTGAGGAAAGACTTCTACCACTTTGCAGGGTCCACTCCACCTAGAGCAAAGTTTTCCTAGAAAGAGACGCAAGTGTGAGTTATATGATAACACTTTTTGGCCCAAAATGAATTATCACTGTAAGATGTGCTTATCATGCCACTTTTTGGTCCAATCCTTATAAAACTTAGCATTTTCGTAAGCTCCTTGATGTAACTCATCTATCTCATTAAGTTGTGATAGTTTATTCTCACCAGTGGCTTGTAGATCAAAGTTGAGTTCTTAATGGCCCAGTTTGCACAATGCTCCAACTCAAATGGTAAGTGACATGCTATACCAAATGCTAATCGCTAAGGTGACATTCTTATTGGTGTTTTTTAATGTAACACCATGTCATTTTAGGCTATCACTTATCTTACTTTAACATCATTTCTTAATTTTAATCTTACATAATTATTAAGAAAAATAATTGATAAAATTTTTTTCTTAAGCATACTTAAAACTGTTGTGACTTCTGTTGCAACCAAAGTTGAGACATAGCTCAAAAACTTTAAAATCATTCAAAAAATTTCTTAAACTCATTAAGAAACATTTACTTTGTAAAACCTTCTGAATCTTTTTCAAAATTAGCAGAAAACTTTTTCTTTTTGCAACAAAAAATTGTCATAGGAGTATCCATACCCAACTTTTGCATCTATCCACCATAACACTGAGCTTTTCTACCAGTCTTGCTGGTCTCCTGGGGGACTACTTACAGCATGATAGAACTTGTATGAGCTTACGGTCAGTAAGTTCAAACATAATCTCACAAAATATTTAAAACTTTCTTTCATAAAACCTTCTTCATAAACCTTTTCTTGTAAACATTTTTCTTAAAATATTTCTCATAATGTTTTTTCATAAACTTGTCACATAAACATTTCATGGAAAGGAATGCAAGCAAGATGGTAATATATGATTCCATTCATGCATATTTATGAACTTCCATTTATGAGCTTCTTAATATTGTTCATAACTTACTTAAGCTTCTTATCATCGTTCATATCTTTCCTTATATTGTGAACTTAAGTGTTTGTACCAACATTGTCAATCATGAGAACATAATGCTTTCCATTTGGAAGACTTAAGACTATTAAACAATGAGGTCATAAATTTAACTGAACTTGTACAGCTCACATCAGGAGGGCACTTTCTTATCATCTTTTCTTGTTAACTTTTATAGACATATCAAAGGCTAAACATATCTTATGCAAACATATTGCAAATCATAACTTCAACTTCAAAACATTATGCATAATACATGCAAACATATTTTAAATATAACAATTGTAAATACATTGCAAGTCTTGACTTGATCTTTAAAACTTTATACATAACAAATGCAAACATAAAACATATTTAAAGCATTTAAAATTCATTTTCTTCATGCTATAGGCCATGTTTGAAACTTACTTGGATAAGGCTCTAGTGTTTCATTTCATTCCTTTTCCTTCTATTAGTCGGTTTCTATATCATATTCAAATGACAATTGACTATTAGCTAACTTTCTCATTATCGACTTACTCGGTCAATAACAGAACTTAAACATTAAATGTTTATATCTTATATACTTTACTTCGTATCCTATCAGTTTACATTTTCCTTTACTCAACTTGAATGTCCTTTAGTTAAACTTCCATCTTGCTTAATGGTTTCGTTACTTAACATATTACATAATATTTTCTATCTAAGGGCATTTAGCTAATTTGGAGGACTTGGGTCTGTTTTAGTGGTTTCTTAAAATTGACAATTTTACCCTTAATAGGTTTTTTGTGAACCTCGTGACTTTATTAAACTTCTTGTTTTGATTTTCCATTCCCTTACTTACAAGTTATGAAAAAAATTGCCATTGAGGGACATTTTTCTAAATAGGTGTTTCAAGTCCATTTTGGTCGCTTTTGCCCTTACCGGGTCTCAAAAAATTTTCAATGCTTGTTTCAATATGCTTCTTTATTATTCGTAATATTATGAAAAACCAAACATCGGTTTCCTTTTCGTGAGAATCTATTTTATCAAAACTTTACGGTTTTGACTTGTAATATGAGAATCTTAACATTTTTGCCCCTAACGTACATTTCTCATAAAATCCCCAAATTCATTGGTCTTTCAAACATGAATTTATGATAACTGTATAGGCAGCCATTTATACATAGCAAAACTTTTCATTTTTTCCCGATTCTACGGTTTTGACCCAAAATATAAAATCTTGATATTTTTGCCCTTGAGACCAAAAACGAGCGCTTTATACCAAAACACTTAGTTTTTTGCGAGGATTGAAACTTATAAAAGTTCCTTAATCAAATTCAAAACATTTTATAATGTTTTCCTTTTTACAAAAGTTTGTACTTAAAATCTTGTAAAATTCATACCTTACATTGATATAGAATTTTCGTAAACCATTCGCAATTTCTAACCATTTAGATGAGATCTACAACTTTTGTATTTTAATTTTCTATGAAATCATTCATCTTCATGATGTTCTTGAAATAGTAGAACTGAAATCAATATTTTTCGGCTTACTCAATTGGTATTCAAGATAGATTTCTTCACGAAAGTTGTTAGGCTTGATGTTTCCAATAAATCACATGTTGAAGCCCAAAAATTAATTCGGCCTCTATTGGCCTCAAACATTCAATTCTTTTAAAATACCCTTAAACATACTTTTTGTTCAAAAACAGTTCCTCTCTTGTTTTCCTTAAGTTTAATTTCATTTAAACCCTTCTAAGCTTATCAAGAAGCACTTAATACTTAACATAATCATGTCATAATATTCATTTAATACGTTATAGTCCAAAACATTTTATCAAACACCTAAAGTGTTTAAACTTTGTGTTTAAGGCAAAGTTTGTCATACTTTGTTTTTTTTTTCCCCAAAATCCTTAATTTTTCAACTTTCCCTCATCATCAACATAACCCCTAATAAAATCATGTCATAAAGTCTCTTTACATGTTATGGCTCATACATTCCATAAATTACATAGTAAGCCCTTAATATGCATAAACTAAACCAAGAATAGGGTTGAAAATTTACCTAAGCTTTTTCAGCCTCTTGTACCTCCTCTTTGGTGCTTAAACCTTATTATTTCTCCTTAACATAAACCATAGCAGATCCGCCATTAAAACCCATCCATAAACTCAAGAAAGCCACTAAAATCCATAAGAAAAAGTTTAGATTTTTATCTCCAAAAGTGGTTGTTCTTACCAACATATGAACTTGATTCTAAACTTGATTGGAGGTTATTTTCTTGAAAAATAATGAGAGCAAGTGAGCATATAGGAACCTGTTTTGGTTAGAGAGATATTGGGCATATTTTCCAAGCTTGGCATGAAAAATGATGGAGACAAACAAGCTTTTTCCTTTTCTTCCCACTTTTGACACATCATGGGGACCATAATCGAATAAAATTTGCTCCTATTCTATGGCCCAAAACCAGATTCACCTTGGGGACATGTGGTAATTTTTCCACCTTTTGTGGAAATAAGATTTTTTTTTCCACATAAGCCCTTTATTGTAAAAATAATTAGCCTAGGGGGTCAAATTGCAAATTTTAAAAACCTGCCCCTGCCATTCGTCACCATCAACCTTCTTGGAAGAGATGTGGAGAAATTCCCATCTTAGGGGTTTCACTAAGTGGGTCCTACATCATCTTTTTAACAATCCAACAGTATTTTACCTATACTGTTGGTACACTTTTTCTAAACAGTTATAAACTTATGCAATATTCCTTACTCATCCATATCCTCCACATAATATAATTCCTATATTGTTTAACTTTATACAGTCTAATTTCTATACTGTATTGTTTTTACAGTGTAATTTCTATACTAAACTTTATGAATGTAACTCCTTATATTGTATTACTTCATATAATCCTTATATTACATTATTCTAATACTATATAATTTTTCATATTTCTATACAATATTTTCCTTAAATTATATTTTTATCTTAACATTTATTGCGACACATTTTGTAATAGTTAAGCTTTCTAGTTTATATTCATACCTTTCCTTTCTTGTATAAGACTATGGTGTGATTTCTAACATTAGAAATCCTTTTTTCACTTTTATGGAATTTATCATAAAAATTAGATTAAAATAATAATCCTTCTAACACTCTTTATGCTCTTAAAATATTTTACAAATTTTGGAGCATAAACTTAAGTTTACAAAATTTGTACTTAAATTACTTAACAAAATCCTTTGTTATTGCATTTATAACACATAAGAAATGCTCAGGTGCCACATGTAAGCCATTCGATAAGCCCAATATTGCATCATCTGGCTTTCTAGACCAATCCTTCTTGGAGCTACTCACTATTTTCTCCAAAATCCTCTTCAACTCTCGGATGGAAATCTCAACTTGACCACTATTTTGAGGATGAAAGTCATTGCAATCCTGTAAATGACTCTATAGTTTGCTAAGAGAGCGGCAAAGTAGGTGAAAATATTTTTTCAAAAGAAGTTCATCACTACCTTGGAGTCATTAGTTGGCAGAGTCGCTGCTTCAGCCCATTTGGAGACATAATCAACCGCCACATAAGATAAAGATTTTCATATGAGGGCAGGAATAGTCCCACGAAATCAATGCCCCAAACGTTGAAAATCTCAACGTCCAAAATGTTATTTAGTGGCATCTCATGTTGGCGAGAGATGTTCCAGGTTCATTGGCATCAATCACACGCCATTACATATGATTAGGCATCCTTGAACAAATTTGGCCAATAGAAACCCAACTATAGTCTCTTTACCAATGTCTTGTTGGCTCCAAAATGACCGCCATAATCAGAGGAATGGTAGTGATGGAGTTTGCTCTCCATTTTTTTTCCTGAGACACACCTAATTATATGGTCCGCGCAATGCTTGTTCAAGTAGAGATCTTCCTAATAATAATGCTTAACATCAAAAAGAAATTGCTTCTTTTGTTAGCGAGTTTGTTTTGGTGGGAAAAACATTGATAGAAAAATAATTGACAAAGCCTACTAACCAAGGAAGCTAACAGGTGTCAATTGAGAAAAGTTGCTTGTATAGAAAGTTTTGATTAATTTAATGGTCTATTTCTTTTGGCTTCTCAACTTGCTCTAACTGAGGTAAATGACCTGCCACTAGATTCTCGATCCCTTTCTTGTTGCAAATTTCCAAATCAAAGTCTTGAAGAAGAAGAAGAACCCATCAAATGACTCTTAGCCATAACAACTTTCTTCTTGATCAAGATTTGATAGCAGAATGGTCAATGAACACAATAACTGTAGTGCCAATGAGGTACGACCAGAACTTATCAAATGCAAACATCACAACTAATAATTCTTTCTTAGTAGTGGCATAGTTCAGCTGAGCTTCATTTAAGGTGTGACTAGCATAGTATATGGCATGAAAGACTCTCTCCTTAAACTGTCCTAAAACTGCTCCAACTGTGTAGTCACTTATGTCACACATTACTTCAAATGTTAAGTCTCAATCTGGTACTACAATAATAGGAGGCAACACCAAAGCAATTTTTAGAACTCATTAGGCTTCTCAGCATTTCTTATTAAATTTAAAAGGAACATCCTTCACAAGAAGGTTGTAAAGTCACTTTGTGATCTTTGGGAAGTCCTTGATGAAGCACTCATAGAACCCAGCATGGCTTAGAAAGCTTCTCATGCCTTTAATTGATGTTGGTGGTAATAGCTTCTTAATGATTTCAATCTTAGCTTGGTCAACTTCAATCCCCTTGAAAGATACTCGGCGAACCAAGACAATGCCCTCTTGTACCATTAAATGGCACTTTTCTCAATTCAAGATTAAATTGGTTTTTTACATCGTTTTAATACAAGGGCTCGATTGGCCAAACAAGAGTCAAAAAATGAACCAAAAATCAAGAAGTCATCCACAAATACCTTAATAAAGAGCTCAACCATGTTAGAGAATATTGCCATCATGCAACGTTGAAAGGTCGCAGGCGCATTGCACAAACCAAAAGGTATTCGCCTTAAAGCAAAGGTACCATATGAACATGTAAAGGTTCACTTTTTTTTAATCTTTTGTGCTATAGCAATTTGATTATAACCCAAATACCCATCAAGAAAGCAATAACAGGAAAGGCCTGTTAACATGTCTAACATTTGTTCAATGAAGAGTAAAGGAAAGTGGTCTTTCCTTATTGCTTTGTTGAGCTTCTTATAATCTATGCACACCCTCTTGTCGACAACTATTCTTGTCGAAATCAACTCATTGTTTTCATTTTTATTTACTATCGTCCCTCTTTTCTTAAGTACAACTTGTATAGGTTTAACCTAAGGGCTACCAAAGATAGGATAAATAAACATCCAGAAGCTTCGGTACCTTTAGTCTCACTACCTCCTTCATGTTCGGGTTTAATCGGCATTGATGTTCAATAGATCGCTCATAGCGTCCTCCATCAAGATACCACGCATACATGTAGATGAGCTAATTTCCTTGATGTCAGCTATTGACCACCCCAAAGTTGTTTTATGTTATCTTAGCACCTGCAAAAGCTTATCCTCCTGTCTCCATTTAAAGTGGCAAAAATCATAACAGAAAGAGTAGAGGATTCTGTCAAGAAGGCATACCGTAGACGAAAAGGTGATATTTTTAGCTCCAAAACTTGTGGTTTCTCAATAAATGGCAATGCTTTAGGATTTCTTCTTCTCCGTTCTTCAAATGGTCTCTTGACATAGACTAGTGTTGTAGCTTCCAAACAATTAATGCAATCCAAAATCTTAGAATCATTTGTGTCATGAGATCCAAAAAGGCATGCTTCAAAAGGCTCAACCAGGTAGTTTGCATGAACAACTTTCCTAGTACATATGTCAATAGTGTTTATCTGCATGCAATTATCTACTTCATCGGGGTATTCCATTGCCTTTAAAACATTAAAAGTGACTTGTTCTTCTTGAACTCTTGGAATAAGTTGTCCTTTCTACATTTCAATATAAGTTCTTCTAGTAGCTAAAAATGGCCTACCAAGAATAATTGGAATTTCTTGGTTTTCCTCTATATCAAGATCAATAAAATCAAGCGGGAAAATAAACCTGTCAACCTTTACTAAAATAGCTTTAATGATCCCCCTTACATACTTGATAGACCAGTAAACCAACAGTAAAGAAACTCTCGTCAACTTATCTTCCCCTACACCTAACTTCTTATACACCGAGAGAGGCATTAAGTTGATGCTCGCATCAAAATCACACAAAACTTTATCAAAGTGAATCCCCAGTGATGCTAGGATAGTAAAACTCCCAAGATCCTTGAGCTTTAGCAGCAACTTCTTTTGCAAAATATCACTACAGTCCTCAATAAGTGCAACAGTCTCATAGTCATCTAGCTTCCTCTTTTTAGAAAAAATATCTTTCATGAATTTCACGTAACTAGGTATTTGTTTCAAAGCATCTGCAAAAGGAATGTTGATATGGAATTTCTTAACTACACCAAAAAAATTTAGAAAATTACCTATCTAATTTTTGCTTCTAGAACCGCTACGGATATTGAATAGGTGGAACATCTGGTGGAAGGTTGTACAACAAAAATTTTTTACTTTGGCTTTTTAGCTTCATTTGGAGGCATTGTCTTTGATTGATTAGGTAACTCTTCCATTGTATACTTTGGTGGCTCTAGATCTTCAACAACTACTATAATCGAGTCATTCAACCCCTTGCCATGTCGAAGAGTGAAAGCTTTTACATGTTCTTTTCGATTAGTCTTTGTGTTGCTTGGTAAAAAGCCTAGTGGTCGTGTAATGAGACCAATGTCTACCTCCAAGTTTTTGATAGACACCGCTTAACTTTGAATAGCAATCTCTTGTATTTGAAGTGTGGCATTGGTCTTTATCATAAGCTGACTTGTATTCACACTTAGTTGAGCAAGAGCATCTTCCAATTACATCTTACCCGATTGAGGCTGAAGAGTAGAAGTTGGTTTCACAATATTTTGATTGTTCTTTCATGATAGATTTGGATGATAATGCCTTCATGGATTATATGTGTTGGAAAAAGGATTGTTCTGCTGTTGATTAAAATTCCTGATAAATTGTGCTCATTCCAACTATGATGGAGCAAACGTGTTGTTAACTTGGCATTCAATACTAACATAGGCACCATCGCAAATATCACACACTTCAGGTGCAGTGTGTATGGCATTAGTAGAAAATGAGCTAATTAGCTTAGACAATGTGGCGACTTAAGCAGTAAGTATGGTGAAGGCATATACTTTATGAACTCCAAAGGCCCTCTTTGGTGCATTACATTCAGTTGGCCACTAATATGCATAAGTAGCTATATCTTCGAGTAGCTTATAGGCCTTTTCATGTGCCTTGCTTAAAAAAGCCCTACCTACTGCTGCATCTACAAGGATTCTAGTTATATCACATAATCCACTGTAGCCAATCAGGTAATCCATGATGTAGGCATCTTCTTAGCATTTTCTTCTACCTTTTCCAAGCCTCATAAAGTGATTCCATCTCATGTTGACAAAAGGTGGTAATGTCACTCCTTAACTTGGCTACTTTTGCGGGTAGGAAGAACTTTGCTAGGAACTTTTGGGCTAAGGCATCCCAGGTGGTGATGATTCTAAGCGATAGAGAGTTCAGCCAACTCTTAGCTTTGTTCGAAGTAAGAACAGGAACAATCTCAATCTAATGGCTATTGGAAAAATAGTACGCAACAGAATTTTAAAATTTTTTATATCAGAGTATTTTGCATAACACAAGTTTGACACACTATATACATAAATTAACCAGATCTTACTAATCTTTGAATGCAGAAGAGCTCCTGCAATCCATGAAGAGAAGTAACATTCTAGAAGAGCCTCAACCAACTAGTCTTCTTTGCTATTCTCTATCCACGATCGGAGTAAGGGTGGGCTCATGTCGTTCAGCTTTTTCACCAAGTAACTCTCCTTCCAACCAGTAAAGAAATACCCAAAGCTATAATTCATGATTTTTGAATGATAGCCTTCTGAGGAGTTTCAGAGTCTCACTTTAGATTTTTCAACTGATCTCAATAATAAAACGACTCACTCTCCTTTATATAAACATCGGGCCTAGGAGTCAGTCCCTATCAGATAAGGCCTCAAAAATTTGAATCAGAATCAAATCAGAATTAATATCTAATAAAATTGTGTGAAAATGCATAATCTTTTTATCGCTCAGTTGGCAGGCCTAATTTAAAGATCGGCCTATCGAACCTTCGATAAAAGATCCACCCAAATCATTATTTTTCACTCAAGATTCTTGGGATAGAGCCTCAATTTTAATTCACATAACCCAATAGAGAAGTCATCTAATTAAAACAGTCATATCTAGATAATCTCTAGGAAAATAAATATTCCTAATAATTCAACAAGTTTTTCTAAAATTAATTCAAAGTTAAAACAACCAATAAACAGACATGAATTATCTGATCTCAATAATTCAACAAGTTTATCTTGAATTAATTTTTTTACAAAATTAATTCAATCGATAAACAAACATGAATTATCTAATTTTTCCAAATTTTAACCAATCTGATGAATCTGACATAAGTCACCAATTATTGAAAAAGCATGCCGTATCGTTACAAGATTTTTGTGAGCTAGCAAAGGGGACCAAATAGACCTATATAGTTCAAGCTTTTGATAATTATGAAACCCAATATCCCAGATATATATTTCATAATTATCAACGCCAACGCTACTCCACTAAAAGCTTAAAGCTGCACTCTCGAACTATATAGAATTACGAAACCTAAATAGCTAAGTCTCCATGACATATCATAGTGTATCATATCCCAATAGGATTATCCATAATAGGTTTAAAGACAGGTTCTGTCTTACCTTCATAATTATTTTTATCTTATGTTTCATAATCTCACCATCAAAAACTACACCATCTAAAGACAGTGTACCATTTGGTTACATTTATGTATCCAAATAGTTGAGTACTTTAGTTTTTCAATTATAAGATAACGCATATAAGTAGATATCACTACTCCTAAAGAGGAGTTATGGATTCTATATCTATGAATAATAGGTCTACGCTATCAAGAGTCATGCCTTTAACGTACCGGCATGCATACTACTATAAAATGTGGATGTCACCCTTTGGTACATCAAAAGACATAATTCAAGACAACAGGCCCACTATTCATCTCAGGATTAAATACAATACAAATGATTGTCTAAAGTGAATTGATTTGCCAAGACAGATTTATTAATCCAAATCAATTTACTTCATGTCCCGATCTAACACATCGTCACCTATAACAATGTGTCAATGTTCTATTCACGGAGTCCACCTCCAATGGTCAAGACAAACCATATCCTATTAGGTATATAGACAACATAACAATCTTTGTATGAATAAAGCGTTCAACTTTATTCCCTCGATTACGGATCTAATGATTTAGACCGTTACCTTAAGAATTGTGTCTTTCGCATAATCAGTCCATGATATGGCCAATTCTTAAAGGTTTAGAACGACAATCTTAGACTTTTGTTTGCTTAACATACATTCAACAAATATGAACATAAAGAGGACAAAATTTGGTACATAAATAATAAATAAATTCTTTATTGATAAAAATGTCTTCAAAAATATGTTACATTTTACTCCTTAAGGCATACACATCTAACAATGGCATCATCAGAAACGCCATTATTTTTAAGGTGCAATAGAATTTGAGGAAACTAGCTATATGGGAAATAGGATCATCAATGGGCAGCCCACGAAATTGGCTAGATAGCACCATTTGAATAATATTCGGCCTAATCTCAAAGTTCTTGGAATGAATTATAGGCCGTCTTATTCTTGAAAATGCCTCATTGAAAATGAGCATCTTATAATGTCATAGTGCTAGGATGTTTTTAGGTTCTTGCTAGTTGTTTCCAGCTTCTACCCTTCATGGTTAGCCATGGATTCTTGCAACTATTTGGTGGCTTCTCTTGTGCCCTTTTTGTTCTAATGATAAGTGTGATCGATTTCATAATCATGAGGAAACAAATCAAAGCTCCCAGACCATCTCATACACCTAAGAATAACGCCTAGAGAATAAAAACAAGAACAACCGAAAATAAAAGACAATAAAAGAAAGAATTCAAATTAAAACTAGAGTCACTTGGTATTTATATCAATAAAAGACAATCAATCTCGATAATTGCACCAAAAACTTGATATGAGAATTCATGAACACAAGTGTATTGTATCGTTGACAAGTAATAAATTTGAGAGTAAGAGAATTGTCCCATAAAAATTGATTGTTACTAATTACTGAAATTATGCTAAGCCTAATTTTATCCAAATTAATCAAAGTAACAATAATGATAATTAAAATAAAAACAAGAGTATGATATTAACATAGAACAAACATGGAAAAAAAGGAAAAATTAATGAACTAAAAACCTAGGGTTTTCAAATTCACCATAACCAATCTACTTTGAATTATCTATTTTTCTCAATCTCAAAATTATTCTTCTTGTTGACAATATAAAATCTGTAATTTATTTGATGCTTATCCGGAGTTACACCAAAAATACCCTCAATTGCTAACCCATTATATTCCTATATAAATCACACAATTAAGAATTCATTAAATTCAGTAGATTTTCATACAGCTACCACGTAATCCATGCAAGTATCTTCCTACCTTATGTGCAATTTATAGCATTTAACACAACAATCAAAAAACATAAATCTCCTTCCAGTTTCATTATGAATTAACAAATCATCTAATTAATAGCTAGTTAATTAGAAGCACGAAGAATAGTTAAGAACACTCAACTAGAGAAAATAATTCATTGATGATATTGATAGAAAAATTTAAAACATCATAGTTAGGCTATATCATAGCCCTAGAAAATCAAATTAGTTCAAGCTGGAAATAAAAGACATCATAAACAAATTCTTAAACATGAGAAGAAGAAGAAGAAGAAGACTAATTGTCGAAATTGAACCCAAAATCCACTCATGGGTGCACCGTCTTCTCCTTCATAATATCAAGAGTTTCTCTCTCTCTTTTTTGAGTATAAGCGTCCTCTAAAAATGTAAACATGTCCTGCTTATAAAAAGAAAAATTTTCAAAAAATTCAAATTTAGAAATTTCAAAAATCTCGTCTTGGCACCTCTGCTCCAAGTTCCAACACCACAACCCTTAATTGTGTTTTCCCGGCATTGCGCTAGCGTTGCAACTCTGGGTCCGCGGGTTTGAAAGGCCTATTTCCCTACTTTAGCGCCATGACACCATTGAACAAGGTTGCGACACTACCTTCCTTTCCTTTCTTTATTTTAAACCCTTTTAAAGTTGATTTCTTTGCCCTTTTTGCAATCAACCAAAAATGCTATACCTTTTCATAATCTACAAAATAAACATAAAAATAAATAAAAAGATAACAAAAACTCCCAAAAACTACCAAAACATCAAGTTAGAGGTTTCTAAATATGTATGTAAAATCGACTCATTAGTTCCTCAACATCATTGCATGAAGAGAATCGAACAGTGGAAGCTATTAATGGATACTTTAGATGACTGAACTATTTAGTTTTCTAAAACGTTTTTAGAGAAAATATGCAAAAACTTGATAAAAATGCCAAACATATATGACAAAAAATTTTAAAAACTTTTGCAAATAATGCTATAAAGTATACTAATAAATCACTTAACAAATATATATATATATATATATATAACTTGTGTTGACTTGATTAAAAAAAAGAGGTCAAAGATCTTTTTTCAGAAAGAGTTCTCTAAACGAAGCGACCATTTTCTCGCCTAGTCCTCAGCATCGATCAGACGAACGTCTACCCATAGAAGGGAATTAGGGTTTCTTATGTTCCCATAACTAACCTTTTGTCTTTCACTAATCTCAACACATGAGCAAAGCTGGACTAGGATTGGAAGAACTTTTATCTCTTTCTTTCTCACTCTAGACACCTACTGCTTAGGTTACTAGTAGAGTTTTTGTAGTCTAACAAAGATTCTCAATTGTATATAGAATGAATAAAGGAGGCCTCTATTTATACAAAATTAGAGACCAAATTAATTTTGAAAGCTTCTTTTTATTTTAATTTTAAATATAACATATACAACTAAAATAAAAGAGATAATCTTCCTTTTCCTTATATGTAATAGGCATCACACACGCATACCATATCTATATGTGTGGCACCAATGAGGGAAAAAGAAGAGAGAAAAATTCTTCTTGTTGCCCAATCAAATTTGTTTTCAAATTTGAATTTTGAATTTTTAATTAAATCACATTCATCAAACTTAGAAACATCTAGAAAAAAAAAGATAGTGAACAAGTCTTAGACTGCATAGGAAACCGTTCCCTATAGCATAATGCACCACACTTAGTGGGTGGGACCCGCTGTGTGTTTTACAAAATTAATTACAATTTATATATTATTAATTAATCTTATTATTTAATAATTAAAAGTTTAATTTATAATTATTTTATTTTGAGTTATATTTATTTTAGAATTCCATAATTTTGAATTAATTAATTAAACTAATAATTTCACTCATCCAAATAGTGTTTACAAGGATGTGAGAGACTAATGGATTCAAAATTTCAAGCTTCAATAAAACCAATATATTAATTAAACTCTCTAATTAGTATATTATTGTTTTATTAATTCTAATGTTACTCCACTAAAAACATGGAATTGCACTTTTAAAAATATAAATATAATTACTCATACTTTATAGTTGTCTATTCGATATAGTCATTACATATAAGTTGATCCTCTATAAATAATTCATAATCTAAACTAGATAAAATATATTAACCTCTCTAATTATTTATTTATCTTTGAGTGTTAATGATTCTTTAATGAATAATAAATTCATGAACTTAATGACAAGTTGTGCGCTTGTATTATTCAATATCCAAGTCAATAGTCAAGTAAATTATTTATCTACTTCTCATTGCAGATGGACTCTATCTTATAATATCAACATTCTCAGCTACCTATTTAATTATGGTTTCAGAATACAAGGAATATGATTAGATTTTTAAGTTTATACTGAGTAAATCAAAGACATAAATCTATAAATAAAAGTTTATTAATAACTCATGATGAAGATCATTTTATATATGGTAATCGATTGATGTGATTAGACTCACTACAATACACTCATTATGTATAATGCACTCATTTAACGACTTACAACATTAACGGTTCAGGTAACACAGTTGCATTTCTAATAGAAATGACCTACACTAGAAACGCTCAATTAAAGATTCCATAATTTAGTTTAATAATTAATTATATGTAACTGACTATTTTGATTATTATTCTTAAATATTATCCTCTTGTATATAATACTTATATACAATATTTAAGATTATATAGATAATTATGGAACATTAATTTAATTTATTCGTAAAATATTCAAAACATATGCGTACTAAAAAGTTTACTTTATTTATTTATAAATATATCTTTTATAAAATATCAAACGCTTTAATAACATTTATCCTTAAAAAAATTCTAGAAGGAAACTAAAATATGGCCGATAGTACAAGTAATAGTGAGAGAACTGGTTTTCTTAAAATTGTTTAATGTTCAGAAATGGCAAAAGACAGCCTAATACAGTGTAATACTAGATGTGAAGGTACAAAATAATTCATTTTATCAATGTGACCTCCCAACAGGAGGCCTATCATATCAAAAGCAACCAAATTCAAGCTTTATAAGAAGTAAAACCTTTAGTCAAATGCATAAAAAAATCCAACAAAATAGCTAGCTAGGCTTCTATTAGTAGATACAATTTCGATGATTCTTGGACTAAAGTTAAACTAGGGTTGAACATATCTTTAGTAAAGAGCGACCAACATAAAGTACATCCATGAAGAATCGAACAAGAAAACAGCCAAGAAGTTCTGATCATGATTCTCGGTACAAAAGAACCTTAGCTATACATATCATCTATATTTCGAACTTTAAAAAAGAATAGCCATGGGTTAAAGTATATAGAGAGTATGTTCTAAAGGACTATAAGAGACATCCACTATGTGACAATTGCCAAACATTTTCTTCATTTCTTTAGTACAAAATCTATCCATTAATTAAAAAAAAAAAGAATTTTCTGATATAGTACAGATCAGTCATGCAGTGGTTGAGCTGGGTAGGTTTCAAGTTGGAAAGAAAACAATGAGGTATCTGGTTGTGTTTGGGCTTTTGAGGTGGGTGTTTTGTTTTGAAGCTGTTGGAGGTATATTACCAGTGGTATTAACTAAGCTAATTAAGCACGGATATATTTAATTAATACTGCATTATATGTGCACAATAAAACATGGTTCTTTGTTTTAATCTTTTTTTTTTTAACCTCCTTTTTTGTTTTGGAGTTTTCTACAGCAACTTCAGCTAATATTCCTTGTCTGATTATGACCTTTGGCAGGCTATTATGCGATACCAAATTTACATTTTTACCCTAGAATGCATGCGTTTTCTCCTTTGGACCCATCTCTTATCATTCGTTTCTCTGTATCTTCCCTTCTTCATATGAGAGAGAAAAAGAGGCTAGCATGCACAACCATGATGCTAAATCTTTGGTCAGATATATTCAACTATTGATCAACCTGGTGAACTTAATTTATTTGCAATACTCACCCTTTCTTTTTGTGCTTGACTTTGCAGTCCTTCGAAAATTTCTAAGCCTCTATTCTGATTTTCCACAACCATATTGTTATAACAAGTTTTCAGGTTACTATAATTTCTATGTAGAAAAATTGTTTAAGGCTTATCTACAGAATTGCCTAATAGTTCATCAAGCGCTGACGACTGTTTTCATGAATTTTCATTTTTTGTTCTTTCATATTTAATTTCAAAACCCTAATAGAAGGGATTTTGAAAAAGTAATGCTTTGCAATTGACACAATTCTTTTTTTTCCTTTTTGGTGTTTGAAATGGAGGGATTTGAACTCTACGTATGCCTTAAGATGCAGTTAAATATGAATTTAGGCTGTCTACAACGAGTATTTGAGAATCAAGTTCTAATATTACAATGTAAAATTCTCACATGCTATAACATAAAGCAAAAATTTACTACAATATAAAGCTCTTACATGCGATAGTATTAAAATTTTAACTTCAAGTTTTAACTTGATTGCCAAATGCTTCTTTTTAACTATACTATTCTTTTAACGAACCAAACTGTTTCAAAAGTACTGAAATCAAAGAAAGGAAACAATTTAAAAAGCTAAGACTTCCAAAAGTTTTTAAATCAAATCACATCTTGGACTAGATCAAATTACTTTTGCTTAAGAAATATCACCAAGTTCTAAACTCACTACTCGCCATTGTTCAATGTGCAAAATTTGTTTCTTTCAGTGTTGTCTTTACACTAGAAGGCTGCTGTCTGATAAAGTAATAAAAAGGAAGAAACAAAAGAGTTCAATAAAGCTTCTCTAGGGTGTCAAACAAGTACAAAAAGATAACCATACTTCCAAAAAAAGCTTGATTTTGATTCACTTAATATATACCACTCCCTCCACGCCCTCCCAAGCTATGGTCAAATCTCAATGATAAAGCTACCAATTTAATCAAGTTGCACTCTATATAATGACATTATCTTTTTAACCATAATCAAATGCTTAATTTTTTTGACAAATTTTCCCTCCCTATAGCCTACTTGCCTATATTGATGAGAAGAATCTACATGTTTTTCTATCATTCAATGCTGTTCTGATATGTATCATTCAGACATATATATATATATATATATTCAATGCTGTTCTGATATGTATCATTCAGATATATATATAAATATATATATATATATATATATAATAGTATTTCACAAAGATACAAAACCAAGCCAAGACAAAGACTAACATGTCATTCTATATGTATGCATTCATTCTTGTAGCCATTACTTTAATAAGTATAAGTACAAGTGTTTATATAACATCATCATGTTCCCTCTCGTCTGAGCTAAACCAACTCTAATATTCTCCTTCTGACCAAGGAAAACATGAGCTCAAAAACCCCATCTGATCATCAGTCCCAAAATCCAATGACAAGAAACTCCTCAACACTCAATACTGAAGCAAAAAACTTGCATGAAAATGGGGTGGAAAAAAGATTCATGAAGGTCAATAAGCAAAATATTAAAAGGTTTCTAGGAGTGAGACAGAGGCCATCAGGAAGATGGGTTGCTGAAATCAAGGACTCATCACAGAAGCTGAGGCTTTGGTTAGGCACTTTTGACACGCCGGAAGATGCTGCTTTGGCTTATGACAAGGCTGCTAGGCTCTTGAGAGGAAGAAATGCAAGGACCAATTTTCCAAACCAAGGATTTGTGAACTCTCATGAAGAAAATTGGAGCATATTGGGAAAGAATCCAAGGCTTTGCCAGGTTCTCAAGGATGCTCTCATGAAGAACAAAGCAAAGTCTAATTTGTCATCGTCATCGTCTCTTGGCTCCACGATCAATATTAACCAGTGGAGAGATCAAAATATGGGTGAGAAGTTCGATTCGGTTTGTTTCGATGTGATTGTTGAAGAGACTATAGTTTGTTCGTCAAGCACTGAAGATGGTGTTGGTGATGATCAAAGGAATAAGCTTTGTACACTCTCACTTGGTAGTTCTAAGGTCTATTCTTCTGTTGTTGTAGCTCCTTCTTTCAGTGCTAATTCTCAGTGTTGAAAAAAGTACATGTATCAAGCAAAAAATAATGACTTGTTTTGGCTGAATAAGGAAAATAATAATGACATGAAGCTTAATTAGTTAATTTCCATTCAATTACAAGTAAAAATAATGACATCAAGCTTAATTAAAATTCCATTCAATTACAACTAGAGTTTTTTTTTTTTTTTTTGTATGAGTCTTTGGATCATTGATGATCTAGATCAAATCTCTAATACTATACTTAAGAGAGACTTTAGACAGTTAAATTATATTGTCATCTTTTGCCTTCTAATATGCTAAATGTAAATAAAGGAAAAAAAAATGGTGGAAGAAAAGATCATGACATTTTTTTTTCAAGTTATATGTATTCACATGCTTGCATAATATAGTTCGGATCATGAAATATGATCTTTAACCTTAGCTATGTCTTTCCAGGTCTAAATCGGCATATAATAATTTCTCTACATGGGTTAATTATGAAAAAAGATGTGGAAGTGGTCCACGAAGCAAAGATATTGCTAATGATGCTTGTCTTCACTTTGCATACACATGGTGATATATACACATATACTAACATACATGTGTACATACATACACATATGTATATAACTGCTCTAATTTGCAGCCGGACCAGTTCGAGATTTTTCATTCTTTATTGTAATATCCTCTAAAAAAATTAAACTTTTAGTCACAACAATTTCTAGCAAAACTTTTAGTCACAACATTTGTTGTAATTAATATGTGATTAGTCACAAACTTTAATTTAATTTTTATTGTTACTAAAACTTTTAACTACGAGGTTTTTAGTTATAAAATGTAAAACATTTTGTGATTAAGACCCCGTGGCTAAAAGTTTTAACCACAACAAAAATTAAATTAAACTTTGTGGCTAATTACATATTAGTCATAATATTTTATTATAACTAAAAGTTTTTTTAAAAATTGTTACGACTAAAAGTCTAGTTTTTTGAAAAAAATTTTGGTTTTTATGACACTCAACTTATTTCGGAATAACACTCAGCTAAAATATAATCCATCCCTATGTTACATTAAGTTTGTTTTAGAATTATCAGGTTATACTAATGCCTTCGACTTGGTGAACCCCCTGACTGGACTAAGTTGAATATTGATGGAGCGATTAGGGGTGATGATGCAGCTTTGGCTGTGATTGCTCACAACTCCTCGGGCCAATTTCTCCAGGCGTCATCTCATTGGTTCTTGCTTCACATGCTGAGGTAGTTGAAAGTCTTGCCTTGAATGCGGCCATAGGCCTTTATATGGTTTGGGCGTTTCTTTCTAATGAAATCCTATCTTACTATCAAACAAAAAAAAAAAAACATAACATGGTTATATGAATATATACATACATATATATATATATATATTACATTTGCATGACTATATGACCTTCTGACTAAAAACTATATGTATGTATGTGTGTGTATATATATGTATATATTGTGTGTGTCAAATGCTAGCTACTTCAATCTACTTTTTTGAACAGACAAAGAGAGTCTTAGTGTGGTTAATTTTGATCTAAAGGGTGTCTTTGTAATTTAGATAAAGCACAGGACAAGTCTCTGTAATTTATCTTTTATTCTACTAATACTTTTAAGTGTCATAATTAAAACAATGTTACGATCACATTTTAAATGTTATTGCTTTTAGCAACACTGATGTTTGCGACATTTTGTATCAATATCAATAATTTAGGAAATCTCATTAATATATATTTTAATGATAATTATAAATAGTACAAGTTCTAATTTTTCTCGTAGTGAGACTCGTTCCCCTATCTTATGGTTTTTTGTGTATATTTTTGTTTTAGTTTATTTTTAGAATTGGAAGGGAACAAACTTCTAAGGTTGAAACTTTGCGTATAAAATGAGCTAGAGTTTCTTTAAAGTAGAGTACGAAGTGCTGCTCAAGCAATCCCGACAAACACTGATTATTATGGGTTTTAAACTCACTAATTTGTTATCAAAGAAGGTAATAACAAAAACTGGTGGAATTGATTTTAAAACTATGGGGATCTCAACCATGTTTAGATGCAAGCAATGGTGAGAAGATGTTGGCAAAAAATCTGCCAGGACTATTACTAATACGTAGTGGGTCTTACTCAAAATTGAATCTCAGAATGTCTTTTTTTCCACCTCGAAATGTCATCTATCAAACAGATAAGTTTTTCCACGGCCCCAAAAGATCTTCTTGCAATGGCAAAATGGCGAGGAGAGGATGACAAACCTTAGAGTGAAGCACTAAAAGCATGCAAAATTGGAGTTGTGGAATTTTGATAAGGGTGGTAAAAGAAAGAATTAAGACCTTGTTAAAGAAAATTTGACAGGTGACGAACCTTAGGTTGAAGCGTTAAGAGCATGCAAAATTGGACTCGTAGAATTTTAGGGCGAAATTGGAGTTGTGAAATTTTAGGCAACGAAGAATGGTAAAAAGAAGGAATCAAAGTCTTGTTAAAGAAGATTTGACAGGTGACTTCTGGGTAGTTCTATAAAATGTATATCGTCCATCCCCTCAAGACAATGTTAACAAACTTTTTTTTTTTAATTATTGGCATGAGCGACGTGCCTCCGTTCATTAGAGATTTTTCTTTCAAAGATTGCTTTTGAAGTTATTATGAATGATTAACAATACATTAAAATTAAATTTTTCTTTCTTATTTTATAGTTTTCAAGAATCCATATGTCTAATATGTACATTGATGAAACTACAAAATTACAGTTAAAAGAACTAATTATAAAAAAGTAGTCAATAGATGCATAACTTTCTCATTTTGGATATTTTTTATGGTTCTCTAAGGAAACCTATATTTCTTTAAAGAATATAAAAAGTTTTTTTTTTAACTTTTATTAAATGATTTTCTAAGCAATCTTAAAAAAAAAACCAAAAAAAAAAAAAAAACAAAATAAAACAAAATGAGAAGTGCCTAACAGTACTGCGACAAATAAAGAACCGTCCTGGAACCACGATCATTTTTAACCGTTGTGATATCCCGACTAAGATAAATAAATGAATTTTTTTAATCTTAAAAGAAATGTTAAAAAAAACACCAATCATGTTTATAACCTCACAAAAGATTTGACAAAGATGGATGGTACGATGAAAAAATATTTAAAAAATCCAAAAAAGCAGCTAATTAACTAGCAAGGTTAAAAAAAGCTGTTAAAAATGAAAGCCATGAAAAAAAAAATCTTGACCATTACATTAAAATTAATATATATATATATATATGTATGTATGTATGGTGTAGACTATTTGATATCACTATTAATTATTGTTATTATTTAATAATCTATAAAAAAGCATAATATTCATATCTAAATGAATTTTTAACTTTTCAGAATAATAATAAAATTATATTCTAATAATAGATCAGCCAGATGTCTTTTGATTTACATTTTTAGGAGCACTATTTTGCTCCTTGTTTCTTTCGCTTTCTAATTTTTGGCTGTGTGTTATTTGTCTTTTGATGGATATGTTATTCGAAACTTTTTTTTTTTTCCTTTTTCTTATTTTAATAATATGATAGTAGGGCTCGTGTGGGATGAGAGAAATTAGGTAAAAATCTAGTTGGGATGTGTTTTTTACCTCTAATACTATCCTTTATTGTCATTTATTAAAAAATAAAATTAAGTCCTAGTCAACAATTAACTTTTTGAGCAAAATAAACGAATTACATTTCAACTTTATGGTAGAAAATTTTTTGAGTTTTCTCTTTTGACAATTATACACAATAGGAATAATATTGGAATATACTCTCTATTGAGAAATTAATTATGGTTAAAAAAGCTTCATGTTTATAATTAACAAAATAAGCTGCACGATAGTTGCTAACATATCTACAGTGAAAAAAAAAAGTTTCTACTTTATAATTTATTTATGTATATTCTTAAATACTTAATGTTAATGATTGAAGAGATACGTTCATAGTGGCAAAAAAAATTTAGCCCAATATTCCTTAAAACAAAAAAAAAAATAAAAGGAAAAGAAAATATATCAAGAAAAAAGGTATGATGTATCAAAAAAAAAGTATAAGCCATGTAAAGTTAATCTAAACTATTGAATTAAAGTATGGTAAATAATAATAATAATAATTTTGTCAAAAAAAAAATAGTAAGTAATATTGGACCATTAACGGATTTATTCAAAATTGGTATGAATTCAAAAAAAATTTCTAGTTTGTAAATAACTTATATATTATAGGTATAGATTTTAGACTAGAGATTAGAGATCCCAGATATCATTACATAAATAAAGAATAACCAATTCTCTACAGTACGTGATAGGTTTTGACATGTAAGTTTCGAACATACAATTATAAATAGAGCAAATCGTTTTTTGCCCAGGTATACTTTAAAAAATTAACAATAATAATAAATCTATAGCTAACATAGAAAAGGCAAACGGCTCTTTATTTTTGTTCTTCAACTCAGGGGCATATTTGTCATTTAAATTCCAACTGAACCCTGAATTGTACAGGTGTCCAATGTTATATCTGTCCAAATTCCAGTTGAACCCTAATTTGGACAGCTGTGGCGGCAGTTATGTTGTTGAAAAATGAAAGGTATAGACGTTTAAAAGGAAGAATACTTTAATCTAGTTATCCATATTTTCTCTTTCTTTTTCCCTTTCATTCCTGAGGAAGGGCGATAAATTGGTGGAGATTCAAAACAAATAAAAAAAACAAAACCCTCAAAAAACAAAAGAGAGAGAATAAGGGAGGCAAAATTCATATTCGTGTCATGTTCGTATCAGCACGTTTATAGTATGATACGTTTAGGTCAAACACAAACACGACACGATTAATAAACGTGTCAAAAATACAAACACGAACACAACCCGTCTAGGGCATGTGTAGCACGGCAGACACAATTAACATGATTACTAACCAGGCTATGACGGTTGACATGATAACAACACACATATGGCAAGTTTATGACCCAGTTAACTAAAAATTAAAAAAATTAAAAAAAGGCCAATAAAGAAAATTAATAAAAAAACAATACCTAATTAATACTAACCTACTACAAATATTTCAAATATTTTTATTTTTAAGTTTAAATATGCTATAAATAGACAAGTCGTGTCGTGTCGTGTCGACTTATTTACAGCCAGTTTAATTAAACATGTTAAGGCATGTTAGATGTGTTAGCATAAATCCAACTCGTTTATTTTTATGTTATTTATGCCAACCCATTTATAGCCTAATTAATAAACCTATGGTCTAAACCTGTTTATCTCATGTCGTTTTTGTATCGTGTCATCGTGCCGTGTTTGAAATTGTTGACCCTAAGAGAGAACAGAGCATCTTCTTCTTCTTTAGATGTCTGTTGCACAAGTTATTAGATTAGTAGTTTAAAGTCAAAAGTCTAATCTTATACTCCACCAAGTGTGTAAAGAAAATGAGAGACTAAATAAAGGAAAATATCAAGCTAAAGAAATTAGAAATTCACTACATTCTCAACTGTTGGCTTTCCTTCTCTTAAAAGCTCAATCTTTCATTTTCATTCAAAAAAAAAAATTATTTGAGGGAACTTAATACAAAACTCTATTTGCTCTTTGATTCTTTTTTGTCGTCTCTCTTTTCCACAAATCCTTGACTTTCTTTTGTTTCACTTCTTCTGCCCACAAAGTTGGAAGCCATATGAATTTGCTTGAAGACCTGGAGGCATTTTAGACCTTTCCACATACCATGCTTTCCTAACAATTATTCTCTCATCATCTTAAGGGCTTGGTCGATTTTACAATTGTTTTGGTAAACTGGGTTGTGTAGGTCAACCTTGTTGCCCACTCTGAAAGCATTTAGGGGGCGTTTGGTATGCAGTAATCCTGAGGTGGGAATGAGAATCTTACAGATTTTCATGTTTGGTATGCAGTAATCTGAGTTTTGAATTCTTAGGAAACTCATTCCCATGGGATTCAGATTACCTCATTTGAGGTAATCTGAAGCCTATCCAATAGGTGATATTTATATTCTTGGAAATCTCAAAACTATAGAAATCTCACCTTTTTTTTTCATGATGATGATGATAATAATTATATTATTATTAAATTATTATTATTATAATATTTTTATAAATTAATATTTCTATGCAATATAAATATAAAAATTATATCAATATAAAATAATAATTTGATAATAATTTAATAATAACCTTAACAATATTAATAATATATAATATATTACATATACAATATCTAAATATAATATATATTATTATTAATTAATATTAGAATATAATAT
>CAMOHE010025471.1:0-17909 GCA_946598075.1 Artocarpus hirsutus | reverse complement strand
TTATAAGACATTTGACAACGAACTGATAACAGAAGTACCTCTAATTTCAGCTTGGTTTATTGATTTTTAATAGTAATTGATGTTGATTAATTCTACAAACAGTTCATCTAACTTGTGGTGTGCTCGTAACATTAAGTTGGCTTTCACAAAATATTTGGTGATCGTGTGGTGTTTATTAATTTTTGAAATTTTCTGTTAGCTTATTTGACCATATGCATCAGCGTAGGCATGCTACATGTGTTAGGTCTTATTGTAGTAATTGATATTTAACTGGGATATATATCTTTCTGAAGTACAATTTGTTTTACGTGAATTAACTATATGTTTCTTTTCGAAGTTTTTCTTCTAAAAAATTACTTGTTTTAAATATGTGATTTGATGATTTTTTATGCTCATTTTGAAGCCCTGGTTATCGTCTTTGTCCGATTTATTTTCTAGTTAAACTTTGCAACTTTACCGATTAAAAAGTCTTGACTATTTTTATAAAACTCTATTAAAGTTCATTTTAAAGGCAGATTTTTACAAAACTTTCTTAAAAAAGCTCTTCGTTTTGCCGAAAACTAAAACTTTCATGTTCGTCGAAAATTACAACTCGGTCTTGAAATAACCTAAAACTTAAAAACTGTTTTCAATCCAAAATACAATTTTTGGACATTTTTAGAAAAGTGTCCATAACTGTATTTAAAGATAGAATTTGAAAACAATTTCTTCATAAAAGTTGTCCATCTAATTGAAATCTAAAACTTTTATGTTGACGAAACATGAAATTTGGAATTAAAATTGTCCGAAAATGCTAAAACAATAACAGCATTCAAAACCGCTTTTGATAGTTTTTCACAAACAACTTTTGGCCAGTTTGGGACTGTTTTTGTGCAGTTTTTGAGAGTGTTTTTGGTAGTCCATAAAAATTGCTTAGAAAGCCTATTTATAGTCAAAACTGTGTTTTCGATTGATCACGAGGTTTTGTGCAAAATGTCAAAAACTAAGAGTTCTATGTTCAGAAAAATTTTAAAAACCAACTTTAAGGCCTCCATTCAAGCACTCAAAGTTTGTAGAAAATTTTTCAACAAACCAAAACTTACAAAACATAAACCTATCATACAACTACTAACTTGTTATATCATATATACACATAAACTAAACTAACTAACACATAAATAATTATTATAAACCATTTCCTCACCCAATCATCAAATCATTCAAGAAATTGTAAACTTCAATCTTAGTAAATTTAAGGAAAAAGTACCCTGATGACAATTTCTTGGTGGTTGATCTAGTACCACTAATTCCTCCTTTCCTTCTTCTTGCTTTAAAACTAAAAACACAAATTTAACCATATAAAAGTCTGACCTTGTTAGTCTCTATACAAAGCTATCTAAGTAAAAATAATTTAATATAGGAATTACCTTAATCAAAACACTCTAAATCCTCCTATTTTCCCTTCTTCTATTCCTTACTTGATCCTTTCTTTTATCTTACTTGGTTTATGATCTTTGTGATGAAATTTTTGGAGGGTTTTTGCTTGGAACCAAACTGGTTTTCTTGGGCAAGAAATGGGAGAAAAGTTTTTCTTGGTGAACTTAAGCTTGATTTTGTCTTGAATGGAGGTGATTTAGGAGAAAATGGTGAAGGAAAATTTTTGCAAATTTCTTGAGTTGGTTTTGAGAGTAAAGAGAGAGGAGAAATGAGACTAAAAATGTGTTCTTGAGATGATGAAAGTATTTATAGACCCAATCTTAATTAATCTAACTTAAGCCTTATTAAGCTTCTAAGTGACTTTGATAGGTTTAATTTTTGTCTTAAATTTCCTAATGTTGGCTCCATGTCTAGGAAGGGGTGGAGTGTGGTTTTTATCTTCTTAATATCCCAACTAGCCCTATCATAGTTGTAACCTTAATTTTAAGGGATTGTGTCTCTAGGCTTTTCTTGCAAGTTACCCCTTAAACAGATAAATCTATACTGTCAGCAATTACTAACTCAGCTGACTGGAGATTTTAATATCTGATGGGTCCTTTCGTATTTTCGAATGTAGTGACATGCTAAACACAGTATGAACTAATATCAATATAAGTTTAAACACGTACTGATTTTTAACTGTGTTGAGTCTTAAAATTTAATCTAGGCTTACTAAAAATCTATACTTAAACTTTTTCAATATCTGGACTCGGTAATGACATAATTTTAATAGTGTCACTTTTCAGGTTCGCGTAGCATCTTCTACTGAAATTGCTACTTGCATAGCTCATATTTTAAATAAATTGGCAATTAAGTACCTAACATACGTTAAAGTGTTTCTTGGTATATTGCTAACTTCATAGTACACTCAGAAATTATTATAATTAAATTTCTCAAGTTATTTACAGATTTAAATATCTCTTGCTTTAAGTCACAGTAAAATTTATCAAACAATTTTTTAAATCACGAAAGTTAATAAATGTAACGTTTAAATTTACTATGAAATTTTAGAATATTTATATTAATTTCGTAAATCCTTTAGTCACAAAAATTAATACAAGACATCTTTAAGAAAATCTTTGATTTAAATATGTAAATTACATTATTTAATTCTAGAATTTTTTGGGTTATTACAGTTTATGCCAAAATTATAGGAGAATGGGTTGAGTTATAAATGTCTATCTGTTATAAAAATTTGTTCAAAAACTTTGGTATGTAAGGTTGTTCTGTGTATTTTATAATTTTATTTTACTTTGTAATTCTTAAAAAAAGTTAAAAAATTGAGAAAAAGAAAAAAGAAAAAATATAGAAAAAAAGAAAAAAACTTCAAAAAAGGTGAAAAAGAGAAAAATACAAAAAGTTAAAAAAATGAAAAAAAAATTAAATAAAGTTGATGATACAAGAAAGTTCATTTCAACTTTGGGTTTGTTACTTGGGAAATAGTACCTTAGCCTTATATTACGAGTCGATAAAGTCCTAATAATCTTTAATTACTAAAGACTAGTAATAAGTTGATTAGGAGATGTGATGAGACTCTAAAAATGCATATTTTTTAGGGTTAATAAGACAATTGGTCCAATTACGTTTATTGAATTAAAATATGACTCTTATTTGTAAAAATTCTACAAATGTCTCATAATGATATTATTAAAATTATTTATATGTAATTATATAGTACAATATGTAATATCATTAAGATAATTACTATATCATTAAAGATATTTTTAAGATATTTTAAATATTGTGTTAGATTTTAATTTCATAACAATAATTTAGACACGTATTGTAATCTTTTCTATTTTTTAAGGTTAAATATCATCATTTTGCATTTATATTTCTTGTTATATCCCTTAATTAAAACATTTGTGTGTTAAATAGAATTTTAATGTCTTAGTGTTAAAATATGTTTAATTATTATTTTTAATATGTTTTTATATTTAATAATATTTTAGGTAGTTTTTAGAGTCATTTTCGTGTGTAAAATATGTGTATTAATATTAAAACTATTATTAATTATATTTTGTGATTTTATTTTTGGTTTTAATGTATTTGAGAATGTGATTTTATTTCACAAATATGTTGTAATATATTTTAGTAATTTCTAAAAATACTTTCGAATCTTGAAAATTATATATGTGTCAAACCGAATAAGTCCGTTAATTTTAAAATTTTTCATTTATTTTATGTGTTTTAATGTAAAATAAATATTTATATAAAATTAAGTTTGTAAAATAATTAATTTAATGTGTTTGTTTAATTTTAAATTTGAATTCTAGAATAAAAACAGACCAAAATGGAAAAAAAGGGACACCAAATACTTAAAAATCAAAAGAAATTCGAATTTCAAATTCAGTGACACATGGCACTTCCTGAGTCGTTGATCGCTCCGCCAAAATAGCCACAACCGTCCGATCAAAGACGCACGTTAGCCGTCACTTGTGCATCAGTGCATGCATCAGGTCCTATGGGTGCAGCCGCTATTCGATCCAGTGCGTACATCTTTAGAATTTGTCCAAGAGCTCTTGATCCTGTCCGTCGACCATTAGATCCAATGGTCCATGATCGTGATAGCTCCAACCCACACGGTCCCACTGGTCCAGCTTTCGTCCGCATATTTTGTCCGTTGGATCACGTGTTCAACACTCTAGATCGCGTCACTCTTGTACTATCCGCCAGGGCAAAGCAGAGGATCTCATCTTTAAGTTTGCAATATAAAGAAGGGGAATTCCAAGAAAAAAAAAGAAGAGAAAAATTAAGAAAAAATCACCATGTGTGTCTAAATTATTGTTATGAAATTAAAATCTAACACAATATTTAAAATATCTTAAAAATATCTTTAATGATATAGTAATTATCTTAATGATATTATATTTTATACTGTATAATTACATATAAATAATTTTAATGATATCATTATGAGACATTTGTATAATTTTTATAAATTAGAGTAATATTTTAATTCAATAAAAGTAATTGGGTTTACTGTTTCATTAACCCAAAAATTAATTAAAAAAAGCCCACTTGCATCTCTGGGCCGAAAATCAACCAAAAAAATTGAGCCCAAAAATAAATAACAAATGTTTAAGTTCATGAATCCAAAATAATCAATGTCCAACTAAAAATATGGAGCATATATTTATCCCCTTTTGTTCATGTCCTTGATGAAAATAACCCAAAACATATTCAGGACAAATAACTTAGGCCACAATTACAACGTGCATGCATAACAATCCCGAATTTTCCATGCAGAACCTAAATGAGCGTGACAGCAACAAATTAAATTTCAACACCAAATTCGATCGTGGACTTCATTATTCGGTTCATGAATAAAGTCCACTTTGAAAACTCGTACTTACCACAAAAATGAGGTTCAATTTAGCGGTCCGTTTGAAACAGCTTGTGTTTTTACTTTCAAACAGTAGAAGAAAAGAAGTATAAGTTAAAGGTTTTTAATTAATTTTTAGATAGTACATGAAAAGGTTTTTTTTTTTTTTTTTTTAATTCGAAAGAACTTTTGAGTCTGTTTGGTTAAATAAGTCAAAAGCTCTCATTGATATAAAAAGTAATGTAATTTAAGGATATAGATGAAATTTTTAATTTGTTATTTTTAAATATAAGATCAAAAATGTAAATAAAAAGCTTTTAATAAGTACTTTTTTCATAAGAATCTAATTGCTAGTTTCTTTTAAAAATAATTATAAATGACAAAAGCACTTTTTCACAGTCTACTCAAATATGTCAAAGAGTAGCTTTTGAAGTAAGTAAGCTAAAAACAGCTTTTATAAAGTCATTTCAAACTATTTTTTATTTTAAAAAAATTAATTAATAATTATACCTTTTAGTTTGAATTGTTTTTCAATCTATCCCTTTGTTTTTAAAAACTACAAAACAATCCCTTGAATTTTAAAAAAAAAATTGTTTTAATTTCATCCCTATAAATAGAAAAAATTGGGGAAATTGACATAATACCTTTAGCAGATATAAAAAATATATTATAGATTTAAAAAATAAAAAGTTTTGAAAACAAAACATTAAATTTCAAAAAAAAAAAAAGAAAGATTTTAAGTTTTATGACTTTTTAATGCTAATATATTTTTAAAAAATTCTTTTCAAGAAGAAAAATATATTTAGGAAACAAATTCAATCTAACTAAGGATACTTTTGTTTTATCTTTATATTTTTTGGTCAAAAAAGTCTACGAGGAATAAAATTGAAATAAGTTTTTCAAATTCAAATGATATTTTTGTAATTTCTAAAAATAAAAAGATAAATTGAAAAATAAATGAAACTAAAAGATACAGTTATGTAATTAATAAAAAAAAAAGTATTGTGTTTAAGCTAAATATATTTATTTTTATTTTTCTGTTAAGATACTTCATTTTTTTCCTACCATAAAACGCCAAAAAGAGTTGTTGGGAATGAGACTATAAGGATAGATACACACACACACACACACACATGCTTGCCCAAATTTTATAGACAATGTTCGTTTCATCCGTCACATTAATCAGTTATTATTTAATTTCCATTTGTGTTTCAAGTACATGTATATTAGAAAAGAAGATACAGTTTGGAGTCATTAAAGATTCAAAAAGATGAGCAATATCATGACTTCATCCTCGTCAGTCGTCCAAGAGTTTTTTGCTTTTATTTTTGCTATTTTTTTCTTTTTCATTATAAATAATGAAATTAAATAAGAAATTTGGTGTACAAAGGGGTGCCTAGTAAGTTACTATCTAATTAAAAGATGTTAGCTAATTAATTATTCTCATATTAATAATCCTCTTTCATTATTTATATATGTGACTTTATTCTCGTTGTAGGTTACTTTAATGTGTATATAAAGGCAGAGTCGGAGAAAATAGTTAAAGGACAGGATACGTGAATGAAATGATGAGATAGTGTAAATAAAAAGATGTAAAATTTAAGAGCAGGTTACAATTTCAAAGAGGTAAAACATGGAAAATATTTTATAAAATTTTATCACGAGATTGAAAAGAAATAAAAATTTAAAGGAAACAGTCGCCCATCCTTGTTCTCGGTGACTTCGTCCTTGTGTGTATATGGTGTCTTGCTCCAACATATATATAGTGGGTCAATGATCTTAAGCAAATATTTGTCCCAACTTTCTCAGTTACAAAGACAGGATGTAAACAAATATATGTAGGGGAGGCACCCACAAAGTTAATAAACGGTTTTCTTGACATTTAGAACCCCCCAAACCATGAAACATATGTTTATATATCCAACATGTTTTGCATATTAAGTACACGCAACAAGACGGAAAGGGCCTCGATCGACAGGCAAATTGTGGAAAGTGACCTCTCTTAATTTCCACCTTTTTTTTTTTTTGCTTATTTTTAGCTTATTAAATATTTAACTTTTAACAAATTAAAAAGGAAAGAAAAAGGTCTATAAATATATTAAGGCAAACGCATGTGTACCAACGATATTGTGATCACGTGGAGGTAGAAATAAACCAACAATAGTACATATGACCGCAAGATCTTTATATTATATTAATATCCTATACATGTACATAGTGTTTATTTTATGTGTGTGTTTGGACATAGTTCTAATTAACCAGAATATAAAATTTTTGATAGACATAGTAGAAAATAAAAAGTTACTGAAGCTCTTATATGTTATAGTTAAAACTTGTTAAATAGCTAATTTATTATTATACAAAATTCATACAACTATTAAAAAGTGGCACAAATATCAACTCACATAAAAAAATATGGCATAAAATATAAATATCTTGATAAGGAGTGATCGTATAGTTTTAAGCTCCTGCAAAGTCCAGAGCAAAAAATAAAAAAAAAAAAAGTTCCTGTAGAGTCATGTGGATCAGGATGGAGCACATTAGCTAGCTTTACTTACTTTAATTTATATGTAAGGGATGGATTTGGTGTAATATTATTTTTTTTTTCAAAAAAGTAGACTTAGTTTTGAAAGCACATGTTTGTGCTTGGACCTTATAATATGTAAATAAATTGTCACTTGTTTTAAATAACTCAATTGTCACTTTTTTTAAGGTAAATAAATTGTCACTTAAAAGACATGTTTTGCTCGGACCATATAATATGTAAATAAATTGTCACCGTCTTACTTAAAATGATGGTTTTCTTCAATCGGTCGTAAAAAGTCTTGATAAGTTTAACTTGGAAAAGGTTGCGGGTAGTACTTAGGAGTATAGTACTGCATGATAAAATAATTATTTTTCCTTTGAATGAGGAATAAAAGAAAAGGCTGCATTATTTACTAATGGCAATACTAATGAAAAGAATTGAACTTAAATTTAAGTAGACAATTGAATTTATTAATTATATTTAAAATAAAATATTGTAGTGGAAAGAACTAAAATTTTTTTGGTTTAATGAAACAAATAAAGGACAACCTTTCCATATTTAATTAAAAAAAACTTTTTCTCTGTGCGTCAGGTTGAAGTTTTTTTAATTGATTAACGCTAAAAGGGAACAGTTGGATTTGCGACTTCATTCACGTCCCCTTAAAAAAACAAAACAAAACAAAAAAAACAAATTACAAGTAAAATTAATTTAGTCATGTTCCAGCATAAAACATTATTAAACGAAATAAAATGAAAGAGCAAAAGTTAACAGCATTCGCCTTTCTTTTAGAATAATTTTTTTTTTGACTTATATATTGACCCTTTTAATAATAATAATAATAATAATCCACCTCAGATCCCCTTCAAACCGTGTATTTATTAGTTTTTGGTGTATGCATATATTAATGGCTTTTTTTTTTTTTTTTGAGAATTATATTAATGGCACATAACCTCAAGGAAATACTTAATAGTATCCGGCTACTCTTTTACAAAGGTTTCTTTCTTCCCAAACATTTTTAAACATTTATCCTCATTAGAATAAAAGTTCCACCAAATCAAACAATTTTTTTCCTAATAATCGTTAGGTCAAATGACATGCATAGTATATTATAAGATAGTGTTTAAGCTTAGAAGGACAGGGATTCGATCATACATTGTATAAGAAAAACATGGTGGGCGTTGAGATTGCCTATAAATGCTCCCCTTAAAGCCAGTTCGAAGCACCCCTATTCAATCTAAAAATATACTACTTAAAGTTTTTGCTTTAGTTCTCTTTTTAGTTTTAGTTTTTGTTTTTATAAAATAGCATATAGGTTATGTTGTAAAATTCTCACTTATGTTTTATAATATGAGTGTTTTTATTTTAAATATGTCTTTTTAATTTTTCTTTTTATCTGAGAAGAGAGAGAAATTTTGGAAAAATTAGCTTAAATATTTTTAGTTTTTCTCAGTTTTCTTAGTAGTTATAATGCCAAACTTATTTTCTTAGAAAACCTATGATTTTGCTATTATCTTAGCTAGAGTTCTTGCAAAATTAGGTTTTGATTTATCGCCGACATAGGCTAGTGCTGATAATGTTTGGGAGGAGCTTGATTAGTCGTAGACAAGAAATGATATGGTAAATGCTTAACTTATTATTTTGTTCGTTATTTTAGTTAGGTAATGTTAAAATCATATATGTTTATTAAGTTGAGTTTTTTGCCGCATTATAGACATAAAATCACATTATAAATGCTTAGTAATGTTTGATTTATATTAGACTGAGAATGTCATATTGTATTCTTAAATCATTTAATAAACAATTTAGAAAAACTAAAATATAATTAAGTTAATTGACAGAGTAGAACCTTTAATCCTTAGCATTGTTATTATTATTATCGTTATTATTAAAGTTCTGTCTTAAATTAGTCGCATTTCTTGTTATTAAATATCCAAAATACAAAAATCTGAAAATAGAAAAATGTTATAAAAATATGTAAATATTGTAAATAAATCAGTTTAATAAATATACCAGACTTAGCATTACATTTTCTTTGTGGAAACGACCTCAATTTCATCAAGTTTTATTACTTATGACAACCTTATACTTAAGGTTATATTGGACGTGCTTCTCAAGCCCATACCACAAAGGGAGCAAGTGTGGGAGTTGCGCAGGGTCACTGGACTGCTTTGTCATAATTTCCTTTCTTCTCATCTCTCCGCTGCCATCAGACTTCTTTCAAAAATTTTGATGGCCTCTCCTCCTCCATTCTCCTAATCGCTTCGACCATAGGCAGCGCTGGTGTTTGAACAAGTTGGAGATGGGAGTTGCTCGTAGGAGGCTTAGAGGAGAGAAATTACATAAGTAGTCTCATCTCATAAAGGAGCGAATGAATTGCCGTGGAAGATCAAGCAGAAAAGATCGATGAAGGAAATGAAGGGTGCATGGAGGACAAAAGGCATGGCTATGGTGGGTGCAAAAATCTGGTTCTCTGATCTGGTCGTACAATGTTGTAACACCACGACAAACTCTAGCCATGGCATTGGGATGATGTCTTGGGCGATGATATTGTTCAACATTTCACGGATCGGCGATGAGGAAGGAACTTGAGAAGTTTCAAGAGATGCAACGTTGCAAATCATTGGTGTTGTCGGGGATTGGGGATGACGAAGATGTTCGGCGACCAAAGAGTGAGAGAAAAGTATGGCAGGGCATGGCTTGAAATAAGAGAGCCAAAGAAAGGAGGCTGGGCATGGGGAGAGAAGGGGGAAGAAAGAAAACCCTAGGTTTAGTTTAAGGGTAGTTTTGTCAGCACAAAAAAAAAAGTAAGATTATTTGATTGTGATTTATTTTACAATAGTTTTTGAACATGTGGCATAAATCAATCCAATTCAAAAATAAGTGGCATATACCTTAGATATATATATATATATATTTATAGTGAACTTGGGCCGAGCTCATCCCTTATGTACTCTCAAGCTAGATAGATGTTCAAGAAATGCCTCTTGGGACATAAACATTTAATTTACATCGTTTTTTAGTCATATCTAGATTAATGACCTTTATTTTTTTTTTGGATGAAAACCATCCGGTATCCGGACCCACCACATAGAGGTACGAACCCACAGAAAGGGTCTCTCAACTCTAGCGGGAGTAAACCCGACTAATCCGGATTCAAGTCGGGTCGGACCCATATAGGGGAAGTTCTTCCAACACCTGTTTCTCCATACATAAGACTCGAACTCGAGATCTTGCTTAAGGAAGAATAGACTCCTTGCCACCCAATCTTACAGGTTGTTGATATGATCTTCATTTTTTTAATTAAATATTGAGGACATAAATTTAATGGAGAGAAATTAGAGGAGGATAAAAGAGAAAAATATGAAAGAAGAAGATTAAGAGAGACATATATCTCTCTATGGCCCTGTTTATTACACAGGCTTAGGGCTAGGATTGGGATTCATAATCCCAAGTCCATGTTTGGGAGCAGCTTTTGACTGGATTACTTAGGATAGTTTATCCCTTTGACCACAAATAATCACACCCAATATGAGATTATTAGTCCCAACAAAAAACACGAGATTACTGGGGGCTGGTATTGGAATTTTTCTTCTCTTCTCCGTTTGTTCTCTCTGTGCTAGGGAGGTTTTCTTCTTCTTCCTCATTCACGCCTCCATCTTCTTCTCCATCATTACATTTACTCTAGATATCTCACTCCAGAATCTTCTTCTTCTTCTTCTTCTTCTTCTAAGAAAGAGCTTATCCAACACTTTGAGTCCATTGGAGATCTTTATTACTTTTAATTTGTTTGCAACAATTGTTGAATTTATTTATGAATGTATAATTGATTGATGGGTAGGGAACATTAGAGGAGCAAGAGAAGCTTGTGTAGGTCCATTAACAACTGTTCTAAGAGATGAATAAATCAAGGTTAAAATTGTTCTTCTGTTATATGCCCATGTTTTGAATGCCCATGTATTGTTTGTTAAATTCTTCATTGAATTGATGAAGTATTTAAACAGCTAATGAACTAACTTTGGCTCATTAATTTGTCATCATCTTGTAGGCAGTTGTATATCTTGTTGCTCTTGCATTCTTTACATATAGCCAAGACTAGCATTGCAATCAAGCCGCCATTTTAACAGTTATGTTGTGTTATGTTGTTTCGGGCTATAACAAAATTAAAATCACCTTCTCATGAATCTCCAACGTGATTTAAAACTTGATTAGATTTATACCCATTTGTTGGTCCAATTCCTTTTTTTTTTTTGTTATTTCAATAGAAATTAGAAAAGCACCACAAGACACAAGTTCAATATTCGAAACTTGAAAAAGTTGGATTCTACTAGACCTTATATCCTCATTTTAGAGTGTAAAAGAACCGAAGAATCTTGCAAAACCCAGGAGGGTCTATGGACTTATTGGGACCGAAGGCTGATATGTTACTGTTGAGTGTTGATTCCTTAATGGATGGAGAGTGGCAACGCAGGGTGGAAAAGGAAATAAATTTTATAGCAAAACAATCTGTATTCCTCAGCTGCACAAACTGCTTTTATTCCCATTCTTGATTGATTATAATTTATGCCACAAATGCCTGGTCTAACCCAAAACTTTTTGGTTTGTCACACAAAATGACTACAATCCCTGTTTTACTGCACACTAAGTTTAAACATAACTCTCAAATTGTCACACTCCAGGCAATCTATAAACGAGCATTTGCCCTTTTTTTTTTCGCTTTGCTCTTTAAAAAAAATAGAGTAATTGCTTGGGGATAGATATTGGTTGGTAGATAATAGAAAAATATTTCAGAGTGTTTTTCTTTTTTCTCTAAGGCTCTAATTTATTAAGACGGCATTTATTCCCAAAGCATGGCTACCGACTGCAGAGCACATAAATTATATCATTGGAAAAAAATCGCGTTTGGCATTAGGAGACTACGAGGTTGTGGTATGTAAACTATGATTTGCTTAATTTGGAAAGTATATAAATTTGAATGACCAAAAATAGTCAAACAAAGAGGAACTAAGAAGGCTCAAAATTCTTTGGTATTGCTATTGACTTCAAATTTTTGTTGTTTTGATAGATATAGACGAGATGGATATTATTGTATTAATAATTGCAAGAATATGCGTTTGACGAGAATTACGATGGGATGTAAGGTGTTGGTTAATGCTTTTATTATAGTTCAAAGATACTATGAAAGATGCATCCTTAAGAATCTTACATTTGTGAACCATGAGACTCACTTGAGTGTATTAGATAGCTATATATGTACTAGTGACATAGAGTGTGTAAACCAACTTCAAATGGATACGAGAACATTTGGTCTATTATATAGACAACTCTGAGTTTATGAAAGATTAAAGATAGATGGATTGGTCACCATTGACGAACAAGTTTGTATTTTTCTACATGTACTCGCTCACCGTGTCAATCTTCAAACCATAATGAATAGATTCAAAAGGTGAAGTGAGACAATTAGTAGGTACTTCAATTTGGTTTTGAATGGGGTCCTTCGTTTACAACGTATCTTATTGATGACGCCATCACGGTACCCAATGATTGCAATGATGATAGGTGGAAATGGTTTAAGGTATGTCTAAAGTTATAATATCAACAATTCTAATGTTTGGCCTTTCATATGCTCACCAATTATTTGATTCGAGCTTAATTATTCTTTAGGGTTGCTTAGGAGCCTTAGATGGGACATTTATTAAAGTGTACGTATCTAAACTTGATAAGCCAAGGTATCAAAATAGAATTGGTGAGCCTGCTACTAATGTTCTTGAAGTTTGCGATCGAAATATAAATTTCATATTTGTGTTAACTAGTTGGGAATAGAGATGCAACAATAGGTTGGGACCCATGGGCTGACATGGGCCTGCTCTAGTACAGTGATGGGTCGGGCTGACATGGCCCGTCACTGTTCAAAGCACGACCCGACTTTTAAATATTGATGAGCTGGGCTAGGCAAACATATATCAGCCCATGGGCTAGGCCGGCATGTTTAGGCCCATTATGGGCTGGTTCATCCCGGCCCATGTAAGGCCCATGTAGGCCTACAATAGGCCAGCCCACCGAAGGCCCGTTGTGGCCCAATTTCAGTTGTAATGTTTTTAGTTTTTTTTTTGTTTTTTAGTAATTTTATAAACGTCTTATGTATAATTAATCTAATTGTACTCTTTTTTCTTTACCAAGGTTTTGTCCCACTGCGTTTTCCCTAGAAAGGTAATCGTAAATAAAATATCCTTTTTTTTATATTTTTATTGACTATTTAAACTTTTATATTTGTTAACTTGTTTAAAAATTCAAAAATAAAAAATTGCATGCTTAGCCCATTTAACGATGGGCCAAAATGGGCCTACCCATTCTAACTCATAGATAAGCTCGAATGGGCTGGCCCACATAAAATTGGCCCATGGTGTAGGCTGGGGCAAGGTAATTCTAACATGGGCTAGCCCTGCCCGGCCCATAAAATTCGTGGGTTGGGCCGGCCCGACCCATGGCTCGTGTGCGCCTAAGCAGAACGGGCCAGGCTGGGTCGGGCCTGCCTGGCCCATTCTTGCATCTGTAGTTGGGAAGGTTTGTATCTGATTCTAGAATTTTATGTGATGCAATCAGTAGACCAAATGGCTTAAGAGTTACCATAAGTATAATATAATAGAGTAATTTTTAAGATATTGAAACTTTTTTGTAGTTAGTTAATAATCGGGTTCTTTTTTTTTTTCTTAGGTAATTATTATCCAATAGATGCTGGATACATAAATTGTAAAGTTTTGCTTGCATCATATAGAGGAACAAGATATCACATATCTGAATGGCAAAATAGACATGCACTTGTAAATGAAGGAGAATTTTTTAACATGAAGCATTATTCAACAAGAAATGTCATCGAACGTTGTTCTTGATTTCTTAAGAATCGATGAGCTATTTTAAGGAGCCCTTCATTTTATCCTATGAAAACTCAGTGTCGAATTATAATTGCATCTTGTCTTCTACATAATCTTTTAAGAAGAGAAATGACAATTGACCCTATAGAATGTGATTTGGAGAGACAAAAGAGGGAAGAAAATACTCAAGCTTCTACACGTCAAAATATTGTTGGTACAATCGAACCCTCCCATCAATAGAGCACATGGAGAGACATTTTGGCAACACAAATATTTAATGAATGGAGAACATATAAGGGGCGTAGGAATTAGTTTATTATCATGGCAACTTTGTGTAAATTTGAATTCGAATTTGAATAATGTTTCATTTTGTTCTTTCATTTGAATGATTTTTTTATTTTTTTGTTTCATTTTAATGATGTATCTATTACATGTGAACATAATATTAATATTATTTTATTTTGTGTTTTGTTTGAGATCAATAGATGAATTATATTGTTTTTTAATCTTATTGATTTTCTTTAAACATATCATGTATAACAATCTTAATGAACAAATTATTTTTTTTCTTTTAAACAAATCTACATGGTTAAGGATGGAAATTGGAGATAACACTCAAAATAATGAAACTCAAAAGAAAAGGAGTAGACGTACATGGAGCAAAGTTGAAGAGGAAGCATTATTAACTGTATTGGAAGATGTAGTAACACGTGGACTCTGTTGTGATAATGATAGTTTCAAATCTGGAATAATGAGTATAATTAAAAAGCAATTATATGCTCTATGTCCTAAGTCTGGTTTGAAAGCAAGTCTTTATATTGAGTCCAAGATGAAGATATGGTAAAAAATAATATGGTGTAGTTTTTGATATGTTGAACACGAGTGGCTTTGGATAGGATGATGAGTTAAAATGTATTACTGTTCAAAGTGATGAAGTGTGGCAAACATACATACAGGTTTGATTAATGTTCTTATTATTCTATTTCATTGTATTTGCCTAAATAGTTAATCACTACTAATTATGTTGGTACTTTTTTTATAGCCACAAGGAAGTAGAAGGATGGAGGGAAAACCTTTTCTACTATATGATAAACTAGCTATTATTTTTGGCGCTGATCATGCAACTAGAAAAAGAGCTGAATTGCCTGCTGAGTGTGACGACCCGCTTTTTCAGGCAGTCACTTAATTTTCTTAAACATCATTACTTAAACTTTAATCTTACTTACTTAGTAAGAAAAATACTGAAATTTTTTCTTTTAACATCATCCTTTAAAACATTCATTAGAACTGTTGCGACTTATGTCGTAATTTGAGTTAAGACATTGCTCAATACATGACTTTAAAACCATTTCAAATCGTTTCTTAAAACTTAATAAGAAACATTAATTGAATCATAACTTAAAACTCATTTTTGTTATTATATAAAACATTTTGTAAAATACATATCTTAAAAATTTGAAAACATTCCATAAAACTTTGATTTTCTTAAAGCTTTGAAAACACTATATTAAATAGTGGAAAACCCTTTTCTTTGAGTAGCGGAAGCATACTGTAGTAGTATCCATACCCAAATTTTATATCTATCCTCTGTAGCACTGAGCTCTTCTAATAAATCCTATTGGTCACTCGTAGGACTACCTATAGCATTAATGAATATTTAATGAGCTTTCGCTCAGTAAGTTGAAACATAATCTCATAGATCATTTAAAACACGCTTTATAAGTTTTTCTCATAAAAACCTTTCTTTTAAAACGTTTTTCATAGAACATTTTCATAAACATTTAACGTAAAACATTCCTCAAAATGTTTTTGGTAAACATAACACATAAACATTTCATAACAAGGAACACAAGCAAAATCAAAATGCATGATTCCATTTATGCTTAATTATGAACTTTCAATTATGAGCCTCTTATGATCATTCATTTCTTACTTTAACCTTTTATCTTTGTTCCTTAATTTTCCTTATCTTTCATTAGTGTTCGTACCAACATTATTAATCATGAGATCATAAACATAATGCTTCCCTTGTGGAAGACTTGATATCATCGAATACCGAGGTCATAACTTTAACTTTACTTGTGTATATCACATCAAGGAGGTCACAACTTTAACTTTACTTTCAGTACCTCACAACAAAGAGGCTAGTACGACACTTTCTTTTTATCTTCATTTTACCTTCTTTTTAACTTAAGTGAGCATATCAAATGCTAACACATCATATGCAAACACATTTGTAAATCATAACTTGCATTCTAAAACTTATTGCATAACAAATGCAACATAAAACTTATAACTTGAATTGTAAAACATTATGCATTAACAAAATACAAACGTACTATAAACATAATTATTGCAAGTACATTGCAGCTTTTACTTAACCTTTAAAACTCTATGCATAACAAGTGAAAACATACTTTAAAAACAACTTGTATAACATTTGCAAACACATTTGCAAACATATAAAATGCATTTGAAAATCATTTATTTCATGTTGTTGGTGAGGTTTGAACTTACTTGTTTATAGGTCTAACGTTCCCGTTTCCTTCCTTTTCCTTTCATTAGTCGACTTCTGCATTCTAATCATACGATACCCAATTTATTAGTTAACGTTTCTTATTATCAATCTACCCGATTGATAATTTAACTTAAACATTAAACATTCATTCCTTTTTACGTATCTTGTATACCATTGGTTTACTTTATTTCACTGAACCGGGGTTACCTTTTCCTTTGCTTAATTATTTAACTCACCGGATTACCAATCTTTTTGCTTAATTTTGTAACCTACCAGGTTACCTTTCTTTTAACTTAACTTTAACGTCCCTTAGTTAAATTTTTCATCTCAGAAGACAGTTTCGTTACTTAACGTATTACGGAATATTTTTTTGTTTAAGAGCGTTTTGCTAATTTGGAGTGCTTGACTCCGTTTTAGCCGTTTCCTCAAAAACGACAATTTTACCCTCAATGGGTTTTTCATCAATTTCGTAATTTAATAAAACTCATTACTTAACTTTACCATTTCATTACTTACATATTACGAAAAATTTCCGCTATGGAGCATTTTTCGATATCGGTCGTTTCGGGTCTGTTTTGGCCTTTTTCATAAAATGATAATTTTGTCCTTAATGTTTTTCTTTCATTCTTTCCTTGACTAAAATTTGAATCCTTTAAGACTTGGCAACTATGGTTACCCACTGCCGTCACTAGTGTAGGAACCCAGCGTTCCCAGGTGAAAACCCAGTTTTTACACGATTTTACGGTTTTGGTTCGAAATATAAAAATATTTATATTTTTGCCCCCGAAACCAAAAACGACCACTATATACCAAAATGTTTAGTTTTTCTCAAGGAATAAAACTTTCCAAAGTTCCATGGTCAAATTCCAAACATTTCATAGTGTTTCCATTTCTTGAAATTTTGTGCCCAAAATTGTGAAAAATCATAACTTCTCAATGTTGGAAAAATAATACGCAGCGGAATTTTAATTTTGTTTACAGAGTATTTTCCAAAACACAAGTTTGACATGCTATATGTATAAATTAACCTGATCTTACTGACCTTGTATACGCTGAAAAGCTCCCGAAGTCTGTGTAGAGAAGTAACATTCCAGAAGAGCCTCAACCAACTGGTCTTCTTTGCTATTCTCTATCCACGATCGGAGTGAGTGTGGGCTCACACGTACAGCTCTTCCTCAAGGTGACTCTCCTTCTAATCAATTGAGAGAACCCAAA
>CAMOHE010025470.1:0-24883 GCA_946598075.1 Artocarpus hirsutus | reverse complement strand
AATAACTCCCTTAAACTTTGTTTCCATTTTCTTTTGTCAACCACTTTATTTTCTTTTCTTTTCTTTTTTTCTTTTTGATTTTTGCTACTACACCCCCAAACTTAGATTTTTCTTTCTTTGTTTTATGAACCAAAGGTGTAGCACAATTGTTTTCTTTTTTTGTTTATTTATTTTTTTGTTTTTTCTAAAACATAAATACATAATGCAAAATAAAACACTCTAGACTCCACCTATCCTTTCGTAAATTAGAAAAGCTCAAAATAATTCCTAAAAAGATCAATATGCTTAGGGACTAAGGGATTAGAAATTATTAAGTAGCTAGGCTAAGAATGTGGCTAATAAAGAAAGGATAACTTAAGCTTATAGAGATGTAAATATATCAAGGTAAGCTTAATAAAGATCAAAAGGTTCAAACATGGCCTAAATCATTTTTTTGATGAAGTGAGCTCTAGGATTTCGCTTTGAAAGCAAATCAAGAAAATTTTAGAACTTGGGAGAAAATTGAAAATCACATATTCACACAAACACTCTCCAAATATATGCACGACTCAAAGATCAAGACATGGTGCTCAAATCTAGATAATTTTAATAAAATGGAACTGAACTCAATAATTAAACACAAAACTAGATAATATTCACACTTTTCCACAAGTAATGCATAATTTCTAATCAAGTTTCTCATAATTGGTATGAGATAAATCACCAAAGAAAGCACAAAATTTTCTTATTATTAAAAACTTTTATTTTGTTCTAATTTTTTAATTTTTTAAGAGCGAAAACAAAAACAAAAGTTTAATATTCCTCCCCCCCCTTAAACTCGTTAAGCATAAAATTCTCAATGTGTAAGAAAGCACAAAAAAAGAAAAGTTTAAAGAAAACTCTCCTTGTTGATGCGCGTTAGTGCTTAGGCATGACTTGATAACCTTGAAGTCTATGAGGCACCTCTCACGACACCAACTCCCATTGGCTCCATTGTTTGCCCCTACAAAAGAAAAAAGAAACTAAAACTTAAACTAATCAAAATTCAAAGAAAATAAGAAAAGAAAATTTTATAAAACTTGGGTAGCCTTTCAAGGAGCGCTTGATTTATAGTCATCAACTTGACTCTTAGAAAAGTGCTTATCAAAGGGCGGCTTCCACCCATAGTAGTTATCACACAACACCATATATGGATCTTGTATTGAGATGCCCTCGAGCTTGACAAGATGTAAAAAAACTTTGACACGTAACATCAACATTGATTTGAATGATCGGTTTGTTAATCTTGTTAGAGTGTTGGCCACATTGGATCTTCACAGATATGATCTTTGATGAGCAAAGTTGGCAACATAGGTTGGAGACCATAGACTTCTTGAGATTTTTCTTACATGAGCAAGTCTTGTGCCCCTTCCTTACTTAGAGAATATTCTTCGAACATCTCCAAGTGCTCCTCTCTTAATGATGCTTCAAAGTGGAAATCTTGTATATATTCAATTGGAACATCCATGGCAAGAATGCATGCTCTCAATTCCTTAAAGTTTTAGAAATGATTTTAAAGTTTTATTTTAAATTAAGAAAAGTATTAAAAGAATAATATTTAAGAAAATTATTACACTAGTTTTAAAAGATTAAGTTTTAACAAGTTAATGTTATGTTAGTTTTTAAAAGAATAAGTCTCAAAAAATTATATTACGTTTTAAATTTGGTAAAAAAATTATTCCACAAATTTAAGTACTTTATCTTAAAATATGTTTGAGTATCATGTTATGTAATTAAGTAACAACCATATAAATAAGGTCGTTACACAGAGTCCTTAGCTTCATCTTGTCATCCAAAATTACCTTGATGGGATGTTGATAACGGCTCACTAGGGGTGTTTAGCAGAAGCAAGTTGGGGTATGGTTTAGCTAGCACAAATTTTTGTGTAAGTGTGCGTTTTTTTTTTCAACTGTGAACACTTTTTATAAATAATTCGTCCAATCTATTCATAGTTCTTGTCTATCAATTTTGTTTTCATAAAATATCACAAATATTAGATTGTAAGATGACATTGTTGTTGTCAATAAGCACCAATAGAGAAACCTTCATAAACATTTATTCGATTTATAATGTTGCTTTGAGCATTCATTACTACAAAATGTAGGTTAAACGACACATTTGACATTGGTTTTTAGAAAAACATATAATGTTCACATAAAAAGACAAAATTAACGAATGTCTGTCTTTGGAAATCTTTCGAAAAGATTTGAGAGCACATATTTGACAATAGTTTTTTCAAAAGATTTGAGAGTGGTTTTCAAAAATCGTCGCTAAATCTTGACATTCGTTAATTTCTTTTTTCTAAATATGTTTAAAAGTGAGCAAGTTTAAAAAGGACTTGTGTATACAGGACGACAAACAATCTTCTTCACAAAGCATGAAGGAGGTACAATTATCCTTGCATGATATATATATTATGTAGCATGAATTGCCACCCCATAATTAGTTGTATTGTCCTTAGTTAACCACTTAGCTTTAATTTTTTTATTCGCTTATTGTGATTTATGTTGTATATTGTTTGTGTTAGTGGCTAACTTGTTATCATTTTGTATTTGAGTCACAAATAGCTACATTAGCTATTGTTGTTGTCAGATTTGAATATCGTCATATTAATTGTCTAAGTTGAGCTTTCTCTTCAATTCGGGGGTTTCCCCCTTATGGGTTTCTTCAAATGGATTTAGGAACTCTAATTGGCATGTTTGGTTCATTATATCAATCTAGTTTGGTATATTTCAAGCAAACATCATAATTTGAATTCTTAATTGGTAAAGCATTTAATTCGAACTAAACTAGCAATATCAAATTGGACTAAATGAGAATCAATACGACTTTGTGTGTGTTACAAAATTCCTCAAAGTTCTTTATTCTCTTTGTGTATGTGAGAAAGAAAGAGATATTTAAAAGAAAAAATTACAAGGATTACCCTTTAAAAGTATGTAAAATCAAAATTACCCCCTCATGTTAATATGTTCAACAATATCCCTTTTCTTCCTCTCTATCTTTTTTAACGGTCTTTATTAGTTTACGTTTTTGTACTTGATACAAATATAAAGCTTGTTGGAAGAAGCAAATCCTAATTTTAACCCTTCATTTTCTCTCATATACTCTACAACCTCCCTCTCTATCTCACTTTGCTTTCTCCTCTCTCCTCTATTTCTCTTATCTCCTTTTGCCTCCACATCATTCTTCGTTTCTCGCCAGCCCTCCTCTTCTCACTAGCATTCTTTCTTCTTTCTCATCTTTGGTGACTCACCACAGATCCTTCACCATTTTCTTCAACAAAGACAACCAAGATCTTCTCCTTTCTAGATTTGAAGCAATTGTCTCCGTTCCTTGTCAACACTCGCCAATGATACGACGAAAGGCGATCACCATCTTCCATTTAGATTGGGACTTATGCAATGCTCTCGTAGTTAGATTGAACGAGTTCCTCCCACCTCTGTGTCTCATTGTCACAACTTGTCTATGCAAAGCAAGTTGCCACCAAGATTTTTTGCGAACATCTGACTTCAAGCTCCTTGCGCAACTTGAGGTCTATACACAGTAACCTAGGCCTTGATGGCCCTAGACAGTTCCTAACTTGATCACACTTTTAATGTATAATTAGCTTAGGTGGTGTTATATTTTCTTTATAATCAACATAATTATTTGAGAAGATTGTAGATAGATTTGAACTTTTAAAATTTGCAAACAACGAAGGATTTGTACTCAAAAGCCTAGGCTAGTGATAAATATTTACAATAATTTATATCTCAAAATGGAACGCCATTCGAATCGTACTTATAACAATCCAATTGTAAATACAAGTATCAAGATATAATGCTTAGACAAAAGTGTGCCAACAAAAGGTCGACAATGTCTATATAGGCAGAGTCACGACATAAAACTTGAAAAATAAAACGAAACAGTAAAAATCTTATAGGTTCAGTTCTCAAAAGATCTAAAGCCTATGCTCTGATACCATTCTGTGACGCCCCAAGGAGAGTGTCAATAAGTTTTGGGTCAAAAGATGAAAATAAGGAAAATTTAAAGAAGTAAACGAGGTAAATAAAGAAAAGTAAATAGATATATGTAGAAAGTAAATAAATATTATAGGCAGTTACCATCACATAAATGCCACGAAGGTGGGGCCAAGATCTTACCATCATTCACCATCACGTGGATGTTTACCACGAAGGTGGGTAAGTAAATAAAATACAAATAACATCAATAATAATAATAATAATACAAGAATGCTGAAAATCATCACCCTTAAAATAAATGACGCGGTGGGACTCACAAAGAATAAAATGACATCAACAGCGACATTGGGACAACTCATACAGTACTGCATCATATCATAGTTACATAGAAAATATCATTTTTACCCAAGGACCCAAGTTTCGATCCTAGGATCATCCTTCCTCTTTAAACTTAGAAGAGGGATTTTAAAAACAGGAAAACATGAGCAGAATGTTCAGTAGGATAATTAGTTAAAAACAATTTGTTTAAAAACAATAATGATAGATAAAAATATCATTCATAAACAAATCAAAAGATCTTGACAAAAATAAATAAATACTCACTTGTAAGAAATTTGATAAAAGGTCACCGTATGGGTTTTGGAAATCCAAAAAAAAGAATATCGAAATACTATTCTTCAAAATCAGGACAGAAATTATTTCCACAATTATTTAAAAATCAAGCATTTGGCCAAGACAGTTTAAAAAGAGCTACCAAGGAAAGGGATAGAAATATCCTACCTCATTTGAAATTTCAATAGCGTAAGCTCTAAATAAAATTCAACATATGCTCCATATATGTTCACAACCTTGAAAACTGCATTTAAAATCAGAAATCATTTTTAACAAATATCATTATGTCAGTTTAATAATCAGTGTGCCTTTTTGATTCAAAATAATCATAACCCAAAATCACAATCCTTTTTGAAACATTTTAGAATCATTAAACATTGAAAATTGGGGTTAAAATACAATTTCATATTGCCCAGTTGGCTTGCTGAACATCCTGAACCAGCCTGCCGAACTTACACATTTCAGCCTTCTGAAATCTAAACCGGCCTGTAGTTCGGCCTGCTGAAGTTATGAATCTGGCCTGCCAAACTTATTAAATCCAGCATGCCAAAGATCAAGTTCGGCCTGTCGAACTAACAAAATCTAGGGATTCGAGACTTCGAGTCTCAACCTCTTTAAGCTCAAAAATCCAAATTAAAACTTGTTTCTCAATCCCAAAACATGAAAATCATATAAAAAGCATAGAAAATCATAATAGAACAAATTTAAACCATTTTTCCTAAATTTAAACTCAATTTCACAGTAGATTTGAAAATCTAAAAAAAAGGTCAAAACTTGATTAAGTTGATTTTTGTTCAAATAAAGCTTAAATCTATAATAAAACAAGTCCTATAAGCTTAGATTAAACATTATCTAAGCTCACTAAAGTTCAGATTGCAAAATACATCAAAGATTCAAAATGAAAATCAAAATTTTGGAGAGAAAAAGGGCTAACCTCAAATCAACATTTTTGAAGAGGATTTTTGGCTTCAATCTTGTTTCTTGGCATCAAATCAGCGAGAATATAGCTCAAGATTGAAAATTTTTGCAAAGAAGAGGGAGAGAGAGATTTGCACAGAGAGAGAGACGAGAGAAACGGGAAGAGAGAAAGAGAGATAGAGAGCTGAGAATGTGAAAGAAAAAGGAAAGAAAAGAAAAGGAAAAAAAATGAGGAAGAGAGAGAAAAGTGAGAGAAATAAAAGGGGTTAAGGGCATTTTTGAAATTATGAGAAAACGTGGGATAAAATATCATTTGTTATTTTAAAACTAAAAATCAAAATTTCAAATTTAACAATTGCAATGACATCTTCAAATGGCTAAAATTAACAACAAAAATTGCACTGGTACATTTAATAATTAAACCTAACATAACTAACCTTACTTTAAAATTTAGGGGCATTACAATCCACCATTCTTAAAAGAAATTTCATCCTCAAAATTTTTAAATATATAAAGTTTAAAATCATAAATAACACTGTATACTTAAATGTAACTATAACGACAATTGTCCTGACATAAAACTTGAAAAATTAAAACAAAACAGTGAAAATCTCATAGGTTCAGTTCCCAAAAGAGTTGAAGTCTATGCTCTGATACCATTCTGTGACACCTTAGGGAAGGGGTCAGTAAGTTTTGGGTGAAAAGATAAAAATAAGGAAAATTTAAAGAAGTAAACGAGGCAAATAAAGAAAAGTAAATAAATATATGTAGAAAGTAAATAAATATTATCGATGGTCACCATCACATGAATGCCATGAAGGTGGGGCCGAGAACTTATGCTTACTCATCATCATGTGGATGTTTACCATGAAGGTGGGTAAGTAAATAAAATACAAATAACAGCAATAATAATAATAATAATAATAACAATAATAATACTAAAATACTAAAAATCATCATCTTTAAAATAAATAACGCGGTGGGACTCACAAAGATGAAAATAACATCAACAACGATATCGGAACAAGTCGTACAGTACCGCATCATATCACAGTTACATAGAAAATGCCATTTTTATCCAAAGAGCCAAGTTTCGATCCTAGGATCATCCTTCCTTTTTAAACCTACAAGGAGGATTTTAAAAATAGAAAAACATAAGCGGAAGGCTCAGTAGAATAATTAGTCCAAAATAATTTGTTTAAAAACTATAATGATAGATAAAAATATCATTCACAAACAAATCTAAAGATCTTGACAAAAATAAATAAATACTCACTTGTAAGAAATTTGATAAAAGGTCACCGTATGGGCTTTGGAAATTCGAAAAAAAGAATATCAAAATACTATTCTTCAAAATCAGGATAGAAATTATTTCTACAATCATTTAAAAACCTCATTTGAAATTCCAATAACGTAAGCGTCAAATAAAATTCAATGTATGCTCCATATACGTTCAAAACCTTGAAAACTGCATTTAAAATCAAAAATCATTTTTAACAAATATCATTTTGTTAGTTTAATAATCAGTGTGCCTTTTTGACTCAAAATAATCATAACCCAAAATCATAATCCTTTTTGAAACATTTCAGAATCACTAAACATTGAAAACTAGGGTTAAAATACAATTTTATATTACTCAGTTGGTCTGCTGAACAACCTGAACTAGCCTACCGAACATACACATTTTGGCCTTTTGAACATCTAAACCGGCCTCCCAAACTGCTATAGTTCGGCCTGCCGAAGTTATGAATCCAGCCTGCCAAACTTCTTGAATTCGGCATGATGAAGATCAAGTTTGGCCTATCAAACTAGCAAGATCTAGGGATCCGAGACTTCGAGTCTCGACCTCCTCAAGCTCAAAAATCCAAATTAAAACTTGTTTTCTCAATCCCAAAGCATGAAAATCATATAAAAAGCATAGAAAATCATAATAGAACAAATTTAAACCATTTTCTCCAAATTTAAACTCAATTTTACAATGGATTTGAAAATATAAACAAAATTTCAAGACTTGATTAAGTTGATTTTTGTTCAAATAAAGCTTAAATCCATGATAAAACAAGTCCTATAAGCTTAGATTAAACATTATCTAAGCTCACCAAAGTTTGGATTGCAAAATACATCAAAGATTCAAAATGAAAATCAAAATTTTGGAGAGAAAAAGGGCTAACCTCAAATCAATGTTTTTGAAGATGATTTTTGGTTTCAATCTTGTTTCTTGGCTTCAAATCAGCGAGAATATAGCTCAGAATTGAAAATTTTTGCAAAGAAGAAAAAGTGTGATTTGCATAGAGAGAGGGGAGAGAGACAAGGAAGAGAGAAAAAAAGAAAGAGCTAAGAATGTGAAAGAAAAAGGAAAGAAAAGAAAAGGAAAAAAATGAGGAAGAGAGAGAAAAGTAAGAGAAATAAAAAGGGTCAAGGGCATTTTTAAAATTATGGGAAAACGTGGGATAAAATATCATTTGTCATTTTAAAATTAAAAATCAAAATTTTAAATTTAACAACTGCAATGAAATCTTCAAATGAGTAAAATTAATTACAAAAATTACATTGGCAGACTTAATAATTAAACCTAACATAACTAACCTTACTTTAAAATTGATGGGCGTTACAATCCACCCTCCTTAAAAGAAATTTCGTCCTTGAAATTTTTAAATATTTAAAGTTTAAAATCATAAATAACACTATGTACTCAAATGTAACTGCAACGACAACTGTCCTGACATAAAACTTGAAAAATCAAAACAAAACAGTGAAAATCTTATAGGTTTAGTTCCCGAAAGATCTAAAGCCTATGCTCTGATACCATTCTATGATGCCCCGGGGAGGGGGTCAGTAAGTTTTGGGTCAAAAGATGAAAATAAGGTAAATTTAAAGAAGTAAACGAGATAAATAAAGAAAGTAAATAAATATATGTAGAAAGTAAATAAATATTATCGGTGGTCACAATCACATAAATGCCACGAAGGTGGGGCTGAGATCTTACCCTTATTCACCATCACGTGGACGTTTACTACGAAGGTGTGTAAGTAAATAAAATACAAATAACATCAATAATAATAATAATACTAAAATACTGAAAATCATTGTCTTTAAAATAAATGACGCGGTGAGACTCACAAAGATGAAAATGACATCAACAGCGATATTAGGACAAGTTGTATAGTACCGCATCATATCACAGTTACATAGGAAATACCATTTTTACCCAAAGAGTCAGGTTTTGATCCTGAGACCATCCTTCCTCTTAAACCTAGAAGGGGGATTTTAAAAACAAAAAAACGTAAGCGGAAGGCTCAGTAAGATAATTAGTTAAAAATAATAATCATAGATAAAAATATCATTCACAAACAAATCTAAAGATCTTGATAAAAACAAATAAATACTCACTTGTAAGAAATTTGATAAAAGGTCACCTTATGGGTTTTGGAAATTCGAAAAAAAGAATATCGAAATGCTATTCTTCCAAATCAGGACAAAAATTATTTCTACAATCATTTAAAAATCAAGCATTTGGCCAAAACAGTTTAAAAAGGCTACCAAGAAAAGGGATAGAAATATCCTACCTCATTTGAAATTCCAATAACGTAAGCTCCAAATAAAATTCAACGTATACTCCATATACGTTCAAAACCTTGAAAACTACATTTAAAATCAGAAATCATTTTTAACAAATATCATTATGTCAGTTTAATAATCAGTGTGCCTTTTTGACGCAAAATAATCATAACCCAAAATCATAATCCTTTTTGAAACATTTCAGAATCATTAAATATTGAAAATTGGGGTTAAAATACAATTTCGTATTGCCCAGTTGGCCTGCTGAACACCCTGAACCAGCCTACTGAACTTACACAGTTTGGCCTTGCGAACATCCAAGCCAGCCTATCGAACTTTTACAGTTTGGCCTGTCGAAGATATGAATCTGACCTGCCGAACTTCTTGAATCTAGCATGCTGAAGATCAAGTTTGGCCTATAGAACTGGCAAAATCTGGGTACCCAAGACTTTGAGTCTCGACCTCCCCAAGCTCAAAAATCCAAATTAAAACCTGTTTTTTCAATCCCAAAGCATGAAAATCATATAAAAAGCATAGAAAATCATAATAGAACAAATTTAAACCATTTTCCCCAAATTTAAACTCTATTTCACAATGGATTTGAAAATCTAAAAAAAATGTCAAAACTTGTTTAAGTTGATTTTTGTTCAAATAAAGCTTAAATCTATAATAAAACAAGTCCTACAAGCTTAAATTAAACATTATCTAAGCTCACTAAAGTTCAGATTGCAAAGTACATCACAGATTCAAAACAAAAATCAAAATTTTGGAGAGAAAAAGGGCTAACCTCAAATCAACATTTTTGAAGAGGATTTTTGGCTTCAATCTTGTTTCTTGGCTTCATATCAACGAGAATATAGCTTAGGATTGAAATTTTTTGCAAAGAAGAGGAACAAAAAGATATTTGCACAGAGAGAGAGACGAAAGAGACGGGGTAGGGAGAGAGAGAGAGAGAGAGAGAGAGCTGAGAACATGAAAGAAAAAGGAAAGAAAAGAAAAGGAAAAAAAAGAGGAAGAGAGAGAACAGTGAGAGAAATAAAAGTCGTCAAGGGCATTTTTGAAATTATGGGAAAACATGGGATAAAATATCATTTGTTATTTTAAAACTAAAAATTAAATTTTTGAATTTAACAACTGTAATGAAATCTTCAAATGACTAAAATTAATGACAAAAATTACACCGGTACACTTAATAATTAAATCTAACATAACTAACCTTACTTTAAAATTCAAGGGCGTTACAATGAGAGCAGGTAACTTGGGTAGAATTTCAATGAAAACGGAACAAAATTCTAAAATACATGCGAGGGCACGCTCCTTAACTAGTAGTAGTGTGGACTGCAGCTTTAGGCTGCGGACTGCAGGTTGATTGGTGAGATCACATGCTCATTTGGCATGGGGGCTCATAGGGTCTGTGCTACAGCAAAGGGGTGAGGCCCTGTTCTTGCAGGGCATGCCTGGCGGTTGTACGGGCTACATGGTTTCCTCTTATTTCATTGTTTTTAGCCCGTTCCTCTCCTGATTTGCTTCCAATGACTCTCGATGGACTTCAAATAATACTTATGACTTTTGAAGTTTTAAAATCCATATTTTAATCCTCTTTTCAACCTTTTATATTAAATTTCCTATAAACACACAAAAACCATAGTTAAAACATAAAATACTAAATAAGCAAATACTAATGGGGAAAATTGATTAGAAAATAATATCAAATTATGCACTTATCACTCAGAACATGCAAAAAATCTAAAATGTATTTTCTTAGTATAGAAACACGGAATATGTCATGGATGCCAAATAATGACGGAGGAAGTGCCAATCTGTAAGCCACTTCTTTAATTCTCTCTAAAATCTCAAATGACTCAACGAATCGTGGACTCAACTTTCCTTTCTTTCTAAATCTCCTCACTAGAGTATATGTGTTTTTATAAGAAGTAGTCGGCACTAGGTTAGTCGGTTTAATTTTCTAGTGATATATTTTACTACATATATATATTTATATATTGTTAACTTTTGTGTCTTAGTTATTGAGTTAATATATATATATATATAGTAATAGTCTTGTTTCATACTTGTATAGAGATTTTTAGTTGACATGATTGATTGCTTTTATGGGAACTTTTAGTACGATTAGTACAAACCTATGAATTGTTTTGTCCTATTTGCTATATTACCTTCTATAGAGATTATAGTTATGTGAAATACAGTTCTTCTGCCAAGCATATTATTAATGAAGTATAGATATATACTATGAAGAATTTGTAGTTAGGCATTGCATTTTGGTTTTACTTTCAATTATTATTAATAGCTCATGCATGTCTGTTTCCTTGGTTGTTAGCAACTAAAATCTGTTTATGAGTACAGATACCCTTATATTGTCGTTATTTGCAAGGATAGTTTCATTCAACAATCAACAACAATTGGTGTTGGGGGTGTGCTCGACGCCGTCCCTGAGGTGTACCTCCTCACCGAATCGGCAACTGTCCTTTGTAGATGTAACTAGGAAGGCAATCTTGACCCCTGGAGCTCAGTTTGTCCTCCTGAGGTGCTATACAGGGCCCTTGCTGGCAGCGACGCAAGTTCTTGCCTCCTTAGAAAAGACACATGCTTGGGTGGGATTGCCAGAGCCTGTAAATAGACAGCCACTCACCACAAGAAGCCAACAAATGGCTGCATTTCTACCTCAAATGAAGGTTGATTTGCCGATAGAGGCTGAGACACATGTCACCTACCTTCTAATAGGCCTTGATGTGACACACGGGTCATGGGCAAAACAACATATAAATAGAAAGCATTTACTGTAACTCGAGGCTAGCGTGATCCTTCCTAACTAACTAGCTCCCATTCTCTACCGAACAACTCTTGCCTTGAGCAATGGAGAGCCCTTGTCTAGCACTACATTGGTGTCCCCCCTTTAACCTCTAAAGCGTCTCTTCTCTTGTTACAGGTACGTCCAAGTAGGCCAAGGCGAACAAGAAAGAGCCGTCTGAGCACCATGCTCAACCGCACGTGGTGTTAATTCGTCGCCATTCAGTGATAAGCATCAACATTTTGGCACTAGAAGGAGGCACCTATGCCTTCACTCAAAGTCATTGGCCACAACTCCCTTAGCGATCCAAGCATGGTAACAAGAGGGAATACCTGGGATAAGGGTGCTTGATAGGAGGGGTTGGGCGAAGTCCGAAACTGAAACAAGAACCTGAACATACCTTTAGGCCACCCTCAGGCTACAAGATCTCAGTTCGATGGTCAGGGTAGCACAATTAGGGCTAAACAAGACGTAGAAGATCTAATTTCCCAAGACCTAATCTAGAAACTCACGAATGCGGTCAAATTACTTACATAGCAGATGGCCTAGCAACAAGCACAATGTCAACCGGCTCCTGCCTTTCTTCTCACTACCCTGAGGACCAGGCCGGGGATCGAGTAGGATAGGAGGCTGACGTTCAGAATGACGTCGACTCCAAACACTCAAGACAGACCACTTATTGGATCTCGGCTAACAACCAGCTTGTCCCGGAAGGTCGAATCAGCCCTTAGGGTGGCCAGTGTAGTCACCTCTAGGCTCCTGAGCATCAGTGTTTGACCGGCTCAGATGTCAGGGAGAAATTTAGCAAGACAGGCAGCCCAAAAGAGGCGACAGGGTTAAAGGTGGAGCCCTGTATAAGGTAGAAATACCCAAAGATACTAACAGTCACTAATCTTAGGAATTGCAATGACATATTGATTAGATTCTCAACAACTGATTTGGGCTAGAAAAAGGCGGCATGCCAGACCTACCGTTCATTGATGTCATTATAAGAGCTCCCATGCCCCCCAAATTTAAGGTCCCATACATCAAGGCTTACGATGGGACAACTAACGTCGACGAGCACATGGAGTTGTATCGGGGACATATGTTACTTCAGAATGCCAATGATGCAACCATGTGTAAAGTATTCTCGCTAACGTTGACTGGCCCTACTTGGCAGTGGTTCAAGTGAATAAAGCCAGGCACAATCACTTCCTTTCGTCAGTTATCTAATGCCTTTACTTCTATATCCTCAACAACTAGGATAAGGAACGAAAAAGTTACTTATCTCTAAGCTGTCAAACAGGGAGATGGAAGTGTCCAGGACTACATCAACCGTTCACCCGAGCTGTGTTAGAGGTGAGACATGTCAAAGACGAGACCCTGAAGCATGTGTTCACAGAGGGCCTCCGAGATAAGAACTTGATTTGGTCGCTTGTCTTTGAGTAGCCGAGCACTTTCTCTCAAATGCTCGGGTATGCTTAAAGGTATGCCGATGTGGCCGCCGTGAAGGTGAAGGCAACGGCAACGGCAGCAAGAAGGGAAAGAAACAAAAGGCTCTACATGATCACCCAACACTAAGCAAAGCAAGAAGCTGAAGAAGGAGAAACAGAGAACCAACAAGACCACGGCCCCAACCGGAAAATTCCAAAGCTACACTTCCCTGGTCGCCAGCATTGACAAAGTGTTGCAGTAGGTAAATGGTAGGAATTTGTTGGTGGATTTGCCCAAGCTAAAAGGAAGCAAAGCTAAGAGGGACCAGAACAAATATTGCAACTTTCACAAAGATGTGGGACATAATACTCACGATTGCATCCAGCTTAAGCACTAGATAGAAAGGCTGGTTCAAAACGGGCATTTATAGGAATTTGTAGAGCGAGTCCTAACTCCAGGTTTTGTGGTCAGGAAGAATGACCAACCGACTAGGGACGTATAGACTCGACCACATAATGGGGTGGGAATGCCCTAGAGCGCCCGAACATCTTTCACACGATCTTCGATGGGCCTGTTACTAGGGACACCTCAAGTGGCCAATGGGCCTATGCTCAAGAAGCTTGGTTGGTTGAATGGGGTGACCTCATGAACATGTTGGAGCACATCAACAAGATTTACCAATAAAAATATGTCCTTATCACTTTCACCGAGGAAGAGGTGGACAAACTTGTTCACTTGCATAACGACGCCCTCGCATGCGAGCTCCAAATCACCAACAATATTGTCTAACGTGTGTTGATTGATAACGGTAGTTTGACTGACATTTTTTTAAGCAGACCTACAACAGGTTAAAGATCAATAACCGCTCTTATCCTGGTCTAAACACCACTATACGGCTTCATTGGAGAATGCGTCCGAGCAGTCGGCATGGTCAGCTTGCTGGTCATCTTTAGAGAGGGGGCTGCTTGGGTAACATGCATCGTCGACTTTCTTGTTGTCAATAAACCCTTTCAATACAATATCATCATTGGGCGACTAAATCTGAATGCCCTGAAGGCTGTGGTCTTCATCTACCACCTCGTGATGAAGTTTTCGATGGAGAGTGGGGTCGAAGTCATCGGATCACGGTAGAAGGATTCCCGAGATTGATACACAAACACCGTTAAGGAGGCTTCAGCTCAGTAATTGAAGGTTTTGGCTATATTTAAAGTGGATGAGATATCACACCCTACCGAACAGAGGCCAAAGATGTTGTTCGACTTAGATCCTCGACTTCCAAAAGAAGAGGTAAGAGCCACACCGTTGGAGGAATTGGTGTCGTAGAACCTAAACCTTGAACATCTCGATCGGACAGTCCAACTAGATTCTCAAGTAAAGCTTAAGATTCGGGTTGACCTGGAGAAATTCTTTACAGAATATCGAGATGTATTCATGTGGTCCCATAATTGACCCCAATATCATTTGCCATCGCCTTAACGTCCACTATGAGTATAAGCCGGTCATCCAAAAAGGAGAGCCTTCAATCTGGAGAGATACGCAACCATTAACGAGGAGGTCTAAAAGCTCTTTAGGGCCAGGTTTATCCGAGAAGTCACTTACCTAGAATGGCTGGCGAATGTAGTCCTTTTTAAAAAAGCCAATGGGAAATGACAGGTCTACATTGATTACACTAACCTCAATAAGGCCTGCCCAAAGGACTGCTCCTACTTCCCTAGATAGACCAGCTTATGGATGCGATAACCAGACAAGAGTTGTTGGGCTTTATGGATGCCAACCTTGGCTATAAGTAGATCAATATGGCTAAGGAAGACCAAATCAAGTCTGCCTTCACCATGGACTAAGGGCTTTTCTACTATGTGGTTATGCCTTTTGGACTAAAGAATGCCAGAGCCACCTATCAGCACTTGATAAACAAAATGTTCACTTGGCTGATCGGCAAGACCATGGAAGTCTACAAAGACAACATGCTTGTTAAATCCGTCTAAATAGCGGACCATATCGTCGATCTTTGAGCAAGCTTTGACATTCTCCAAGAGTACGAAATGAAACTCAACTAGGCCAAGTGCGCTTTGGAGTTGAATCTGATAAATTCCTTTGATTCATGATAAACCAAAGGGGCATCGAGGTCAACCCAGCCAAGGCCCAAGTTGTGATTGACATGCACTCACCTTGCATAATCAAAAACGTGTAGAAGTTGACTGGTATGATAGTGGCTCTGTCTAGATTTGTATCTAGGTCTACCGATAAGTGCCACCCCTTTAGGCACTCAAGGGGAGGTTTGAGTGGAGTAGAGAGTGTGAAGAGGCATTTCCAAAATCTCAAAAGGTATCTCACCACACCCCCACTTCTGTCCAAATCTTTATCGGGGTAAACGTTATATGCCTACCTACCTGTATCCGAGAAGGCTACGAGCTTGGTCCTTATTTGAGAAGAAGACAGTGTTCAGAAGCTGGTCTACTACACCAGTCATGTGTTTTAGGTAGCTGAAGAGAGATACTCTCCATTAGAAAAGCTCGCATTTGATCTTGTTACTTTTGCTCGGAAGCTCTGGCCATACTTCTAGGGTCACACTATTCGGGTCCCGACCAAGTACCCCATTGTGACAAGTCCTCTAAAGTCCAGAGATTTCTAAACAGATGGCCAAGTGGTCAATTGAGCTCAGACAATATAACATACACTTTGTTCCCAAAACAGCCTTCATGGTGCAATCTTTGGCTGAATTCATCGTGGAGTTTACAGATGCTAAGCAGAACACCCCTTTCGTTGAGAAAGCTCCTGTCGAGGCCTAAGACTTTCCCAATAGCAGCGAAAGTGGCAACATCTCCAAGCTTGAGCTTGAATGGAAGCTCTTCATAGACGAATCATCATGTGTCGATAGTTTGGGCATTGGCTTGGTCCTCACCAGTTTGAATAGGTACAAAGCAATTCACGCCCTTCGCTTTGACTTCAAAGCATCAAATAACAAGGTCGAGTACGAAGCATTACTAGCCGGGCTCAGGATTACGTGAAACTTGGGGTGGACCGTATCTGCGTCTATAGTGATTCGATACTTATTGTCCAGCAGGTCATCAAAGGATTCTGAGCCCAAACAGAATCCATGACGGCTTATTTAAGAGAGGTCAAGGCATTATCAGGGCAGTTCAAAACTCATTCTTTCTTCCAAATCCCAAGATCTGAGAACTTTGAGGCTGACGTTCTTGCTCTGCTAGCCTCAAGATTAGGCAACAACGAGCTGATGTTAGTCCCAATCGAGAGACTAGCTGAACCAAGCATTACCAAAGAGGTGGCTAGTGTGGTCGAAGAACAAGAAAGCACCTGGATGAACCCGATCATCCGAAACCTGACTGTAGCTGAGTTGCTTGATGACTGAGAGTAGGCCTGGCATATCCGCAATAGCTCAACCTAGTATTCGATGATTGGGGAAAAACTCTATAAATGTGGCTACACTACACCATGCTTGAGATGTGTTGGGCTTGGGGAAGCTCAATACCTTATGAAAGAGATACACGAGAGATTGTGCATCAACCATGCAGGGGGCGTTTCCTAGCCTGGAAGTGCCTCAATCAAGGATACTATTGGCCGACCATGGAGTAAGACTGCAAAGAATTTGCATGAAAATGCCTTAAATGCTAGCAGTTTTCTTGGGCAATTGGACACTACAACGAGCCGCTCAGTTCTGTCACATCCGCCTGGCAATTTGCTAAGTGAGCTATCGACCTAATAGGCCTTTCCCCTAAGCCCAGTCATAGTTCAAGTGTTGTATAGTGGCCATAAACTACCTCACTAAGTGGGTAGAGGTTGAACCATGCACCAACATGACTGAGACTAAATACACCAACTTCATTTGGAAGAATATCATCAATCGATTTGGAATTCCGCATACTATGGTTATCAACAATGCCAAGCAATTCGAATCGTCTAGCCTCCTTTGCCTATGCAGTAGCCCAGCATCAAAAAGGTCTTCTCTTCACCCAGTTATCCTCAAAGCAATGGGCAGCTTGAAGCAGTCAACAAAACGATCAAGGACAACCTAAAGAAAAAACTAAAGGAGCTCAAAGGCGCGTGGATCGACGAGCTCCTAAAGGTGCTCTGGGCTTACCAAACCATGGTCTGGACTGCCACAGGCAAGACCTTATTCTCCCTCATTTATGGAGCCAAAGCTATTATCTTGGTGGAGGTTAGCCTGGGAGCTTTAGGATTGAACGTTATGACAAGCTTCAAAATGCCAAACTCATGATGCCCAAGCTTGACTTGTTGGAGGAGAAAAGGGACCAAGCAATAATCCACACCGTGGCCCAGAACCAAGTTGTTACGCAGTACTACAACAAGCAAGTTCATCCGAGGAGTTTTAAAGTTGGCAACATAGTACTCAAGAAGGTCATCATTCAGCAGCCCGGGCTTGGGTTATTTAGACCGAAATAGGATGGCCCGTTCAAAGTGATCAACATTATACGACCAGGCACATATAAGATTGCTGACATGGAGTGGAATATGCTTGGGCACCCTTGGAATGTCGAGCATTTGAAGAAGTTTTATCGTCAACAAAAAGCTAGAACTCCTTTTTTGACCTCTAGCTTCATTCTTTTGTAACTAATAGGTCTACTAAGCAGAACTGAAATGTATAGAAGAAATGTTAATGAAAATATCCATTTTAAAGAATGCCTCTGAGCAATTTGTACCGAAAAGGCTACAACTCCCAAAGAGGGAAGGCTACCTTAACTCCTACCCAGGGGTGTTGGAAAAACAGTATGCAGTGAAATTTTAAAAATTTTTTATGCCAGAGTATTTTCGAAAACACAAGTTTGACATACTATATGCATAAATTAACCAGATCTTACTAACCTCATAAATGCAAAAAAGCTCTCACAATCTGTGAAGAGTATAACATTCCAAAAAAGCCTCAACCAACTGGTCTTCTTTGTTATTCTCTATCTACGATCGGAGTACGTGTAGGCGCACATCGTTCAGCCTTTCCCCAATGACTCTCCTTCCAACTAATTAAGAAAACCCAAAGCTACGCTTCATGATGTGTGAACAATAGCTCTCAGGGAATTATAGAGTTTCACCAGCAGAGTCTCACTCTTAATCTCTCAATTGATCTAAACAACAATGGGTCTTACTCCCCTTTTTATAAAGGTTGGGCCTAGGAGTTAGTCCTTATTAGATAAGGCCTTGAAAATTCAAATTAGTATCAAATCAGGAACATGTCTAATAAAATCTATGCAAAAATACGTGATTTATTTATCACTTGGTCGGTAGGCCGAACTGGCAGATCGGCCTGTCGAACTTGCTCCATTGTCAGGTCAAACTTTTGATAAATGATACCTACGAATCTTTTATTTCCCACCCGAGATTCTTGAGATAAAGCCTCAGTTTTAATTCAAACAACCCAATAGAGAAGTTATCTGATTAAAATAGTCATATCGAGACAATTTATAAGAAAATAGATATTCCTGATAATTCAACAAGTTTATCTTGAATTAATTCAAAATTAATCCAACCGATAAATAGACCTGAATTATCTGATCTTGATAATTCAACAAGTTTATCTTGAATTAATTTATTCATAAAATTAATTTAATCGATAAACAGACATAAATTATCTAATCCTATTGAATTTTAGCCAATCTAATAATTTGACACAAGTCATCAATTATTAGAAAAGCACGCCGTATCGTTACAAGATTTTTTTAGCTAGTAAAGGGGACCTAATGGACCTATATAATTCAAGCTCCCGATAATTATGAAACTCAATATCCTAGATATGCATTTCATAATTATCAACTCTAACGCTAATCCACTAAAAGTTTAGAGCTGCATTCTCGAACTATATAGAATTACGAAGCCTGTATAGCTAAGTCTCTATGACATATCATAATGCATCATATCCTCATAGGATTATCCATAATTGGCTTAAGGATAAATTTTGTCTTACCTTTCTGATTATTTTTATCTTTTGTTCCATTATCTCACTATCGGAAAACTTACCATCCACAGATGGTATACCATTCAGTTACACCTATGTATTCAAATGGTTGAGCACTCTAGTTTTTCAATTACAGGATAATGCATATAAGAGGATATCAACTACTCATGAAGAGGAGCTATGGATTCCATATCTATGAATAACAGGTCTATGCTATTAAAAGACATGCCTCCAATGTACCGGTATGCGTACCACTATTAAAATATGGATGTCACCTTATGGAACATCAAAAGACATAAGTCAAGATAACGGGCCCATTATTCATCTCAAGATTAAGATATAATACGTATGATTGTCTAAAGTGAATCGATTTGCCAAGATAGAATCATTAATCCAAATCAATTCACTTTATGTCCTGATCCAACATATCGTTACCTATGACAATGTGCCAATGCTTCTATTTATAGAGTCTACCTCCAATGGTCAAGATAAACCATCTCCCGTTAGCGATATGACAACATAACAATCTTCGCATGAATAAAGTGCCTAACTTTATTCCCTCGAAAGCGGATCTTATAAGTTAGACCGTTACCTTAAGAATCGCGTCTTCCGTATAATTTATCCATCATATGCCCAATTCTTAAAGGTCTAGACCGACAGTCTTAGACTTTTGTTTGCTTAACATATATTCAACAAATATAAACATAAATGGGACAAGGTTTGGTATATAAATAATAATTAAATTCTTTATTGATAAAAATGTTTCCAAAAACATATTAGATTTTTACTTCTTAGGGCATAAATGTCTAACGAGGGGACCAGATTGTAACTCTCGAAAAGGGAGGGTCATCCCATAAAATCAGACTGGAGGGCTGGACAATACGATTTCGATCTCATGTGAACTTGAAACACCAGTCAACTAGTCCATTGTCATGCTTACGACCTGGTCAAGAGTTGCCCTGACACAACAATGATTCTAGGGAACTTAACCCCCAACCACAATTAGACTTGTAAAAGTTCAAGTGAACTTTTACAAGTCTAAAAGGGTCTACTAGGCATTACATACCAATGTAGTTAACTCAGGCTGAGAAGTGGGTCTTCCCTGCTCGGCTGAACAAATGAAAAAAATGAAATTAAATGTTTCATTTTCGAGAAGCATTGAACTTGAAAAAAATGAAATTAAAAGTTTCATTCCGAGAGGCATTGAACTTGAGAAAATGAAATTAAAATTTCATTAAAAATAAAATATGTTCCATGGTCTCTAGGAAGTACAATTAATCGGGCACCTCCTAACTCGGACAGAAAAGAGAATTACAAAAATACAAAAATTCAAGCTTGGGCCTTGTCCCTAGCATCACCATCCTCGCCATTGCCATCCTCAGCATCTAGGTCCACCACCACATCTTGGCCGACCTACTGTGCATCCTTACTTGCCTCTAGCTCAACCATCAAAGACTAGTCCAGAGTAGCAGCCTTGGGATGTTTCTCTAGAAGGTACTCTTACAAGCCTTTCATCCTGAGGTAGTAGTTGTCTGCATACTCCGTGGACACCTTGAAGTCTTCTATTGCCTGGGCCAGCCTGTCAGGCAGCTTCCTTAAGAAGTGTTTATGCTCGTCCTTGGCATTTGGAGGGCAGCTAGTGCTGGTCTGCTTCGGCCCACATCTTATCTACCTCCTCTCGAGCTTTTCTCACCTCGTCTTCAGCCCAGGCATGTCGGCCTTCGCCTGGGTGTGCTCGGTGTCCTTCACTTCTAGCACCTTCTCTGCCTTACCTTTCTCCTTGTTGACCTTGTCAACCTTCCTTTGCTCAAGGTGGAAGGTGCGTTTGGCTACAAAGTTTGCTATCTTCATGTATGTGTAGGCCTACGAGGAGAGATGGTTAAAGCCAAGAGAATATCACAAGCAAAAAGGACCTCCGGGCATTAACTCAATGTACCTTGATAGAGAGCCAGAAGGCTGGCCAGAAGCAATCTAAGAATGTTTCTTCTCGGGCCTACTTGAAAAAGCTCCTCCCTAGGCACAACATTGCCGATGATCTAGACCATCAGGCGTCGTGTGGTGGGGCACCTCCTAGGGGGCTCGGGAGGTGGTGGTGGTGCAACTGCAACTATAGTAGGCGAATGGTTTCGGCTCGACGACCTACCAGATCTGGTCGGTAGCGGCGGGACAGGTGGCTGCTTAGTGGTAGAAGGGTGCTCAGTCCTTAAGGTCCTCTTCTTTTTTGACCCAGAGACCCCTTTTCCTTTTGATCGATGGAGGTTCTCCATCAACCTGTGCCTTTCCTACCTAAACATCTGCTGCAAAAACATATCTGTAAGAGGAAATCACCAAGTCAAGGCAAGTTTGGCAAAACTCAACAAAAAAAAAAAGAGGAAGAAAAAAAGAAGAGAATGGAGAAGCTTGCGGCTTACCCCTAATCTGGAGTTGGCACGACGGATATAGAAGCCGTATCATGTCCTCAAGGTCTTTGTCGGCAACAGTAGGCCCTAAGCAGAGGGAACCACTCGAAGAGTCCTCAAAACTAGACAATGATGGCTCTCTCATCGGCCACCTAGATCGGTTGGTGCTCGGCCCCAAGATGTCCAAGGCATTGGGCCTGGCAACTATTACCTACCTAGTCGACTAGGTAGGTGGGACGTTTTGATAAGGGTTTATTAGGCTAGACCCCTCAAACCAGCTGTAATGGGTGAGGTTGGTCTTCCGAAGCAAGAAGAACTGCTGCCGACTAGACTCAAGCTTAGTGTATAATTCCTCCACTACAACGACAACCTTGCTCGGTGCCCATGGCTACTTCGACCAGACATGCCCATGCTCAAGTGTCCTTGGGACTTACTGGTCCTCAGGTACCACTTCACTAGCCTAAGATATGTAGTTTCCCCCAATGAAGAACCACTCGAACTTCCAAAGGTTATTTAAGTTGGGATTCCTTAGAATAAAATCTTTCTTAAGCCTAGTGAAATAGTACCATCTTGACTACCGGAGAAGCCTCCTCATCTTATACAGTTGTTTGAAGGCTTCCCACGGCATCTTAGTCACTCAGTAATACATCCAGAGGATATACATCCTAATCAGGGAGCTGTAGCAGTTCGGGTTCAATTAAGTAGGGCACACGTTTACAGCGTTTAACACCCACTAGAGGAAGGGATGAAAAGGCAAGCAAAGCCCAGCTCAAAAGAACTTGGCATGTAATGTGATGTAACCTTCGGGCGGGTTTATCAATGAGTCGCTTTCCCTAGGCAAGACAAGATCGATGTCATTCGAGATACGATGCTCTCAATATAATGCTTTAAGTTGGCCCAACATCAATGCCGAGGTGTACCCAGCTGTAGAAGCTTGGTTGGGCTAGGAGTTCCTGTATGTGATCGTACCCTAGACCCTGGTGGCGAATAGCCTTTCCTCGGCTTCTTCGTCCTCGGTGGCCACCTCCTCCAATTCTTCATCCTTGGCTAGCCAATCCCCGATGGAGACTCCAACAGTAACTCGGCCTGTAATAGAAGCGAAAGACCCAGCTTCTCAGCCCGAGGTGCTTAGTAAATCAGAAGCTGCCACCAAGCTGGCACATTCCTTGGGCAACTAGGTATGTGTCTACGGCGGCATGGGTCCTCACCCCTACATGGCCTGACTGGTTGCCTCCCATCTATCATATCAAGAAATTCTTGCTCGGGGATAGTTTCGACACTAAGACTCATTATTTTGGGTAGCCGGGCTACGCCTTCGTGCCTAAGTGAAACTTCCTCAATGTCGACTTCATCGATTGTTGACTGGTCGGTTTTGGTACTGCTATCTAACTGGGAAATAGCTATATCGTTTTAGGAGTCGCTAAGGTCACTCATTTTTAAATGTTATATTTGGGTAAATTACCTACTCAGTTTATGCAAGCTCGAGACGAAGTCTTAAGTTGTCGGGCTACAACCTACAGCTGGGCAGTTAAAACTCAAAAATCCCGAAGTCTAGTTGTGCTTACACACTGGCATAATAGGGGATTAACTCTTATTTATAGCGAAACTCAGGTGCAAAACTCGGGCATGAAAATCGAAGAGGCGCAATGATTATGCTTGCAGGGAGACACCCAATTACGTGTTAACATGTGTCCCACCGAGCTTGACCGTGTGACTTTTCAACTCTCGTCGACCTAGGACACTGCCTGAAGGCTACCTAAGTCGACCATACCTACTTGGCATAATCCACCAGGCTGAGCACCGACTAGGTACATTGGGGGGCTACTGTTAGGGGTGTGCTCAATGCCGTCCTCGAGGTGCACGTCCTTAGCGAATCGGCAACTGTCCTTAACAGATGTAATCGGGAAGGCAATCTTGACCCCTGGAGCTCGGTTTGTCCTACTGAGGTGCTCTATAGGGTCCCTATTGGTGCGACGCAAGTTCTCGCCTCCTTGGAAAAGTCACATGCTCGGAATGAATTGTCAAAGCCTGCAAATAGATAGCCACTCACCACAAAAGCCAACAAATGGTTGCGTTTTTGCCTTCAGATGAAGGCTGATCTACCGGCGAAGGTCGTGAGACATGTCACCTACCTTCTAACAAGCCTTGATGTGATATATGGGTCATGGGCAAAACCCATCTAACACCCAGTTCGAGTGGTAGCCTATAAATAGAGCGCATTTACTGTAGCTCGAGGCCAACGTGCTCCTTCCCAACTAACTAGCTCCCGTTCTCTGTCGAACAACGCCTGCCTTAAGCATGGGAGAGCCCTTATTTGGCACCACATTGGTGCCCCCCTTTTACCTTTGAAACGTCTCTCCTCTTGTTGTAGGTACGTCCAAGTAGGCTAAGGCGAGCAAGGAAGAGCCGTTCGAGCACCATGCGTAGCCACACGTGGTGTTGATCTACCACCATTCATTGGTAAGCATCAACAATTGGTTTAGGCAATTATATATTGCCTGGTTGACTATAAGCTTATATTTATTAATTAGATTCTATGGATTGCATTAATTTTTCAATATATAAAGTTTTATAAGACTTAAATAAGATGTAAGCCATGAAATTATGCATTAATGTAATTATTGAAAATAGGTTCACTAGCACATTTGACTCGACGAGGACACTAATCCCTTCCACTTCTAGCCTTTTATATTTGGATACGAGGTAAATAGAAATTCATTTCAACTACATCAAAAAATCGTTATTGTAATATATCTGATTTGTTAGATCATTTGTACGTATGATATAACGGCACAAGTATAGTTTTCTAAAGAAAATCATGGCATTATAAGAAAGTGTGTGCATTGCGTAGTTTGTTTGTAAGTGGCGTTAATTAATTTCAAAGCAATTGGGAATATCATGACAACCAGCATAGGTTTTAAAATCAACTCAGCAGATCCCACAAGAGAGTTTGAACAGAGATGCATACCTGAAAAAATAACAGGAGACATGAACCTTTTTGACATTGGAGAAGGGATGACTGGATAGTTTCACATCACACTACCATTACCGAAGTCAAGACCATGATCCAAGTGATACAGCTCGCCGCAATAGGGCCCAACGGAAATAACTAGCATACAAATAAATTGTAATAGAAAGGTCAATTTTTAAGACATACAAAAATAGATATCATAAATAAAATCATTATTATATTATATGACAGACTCAATTTTAAAGGGTTGATTTTACTTTTTACCTTTTAAAACAGTCAGCACTCTCTTTTACT
>CAMOHE010025469.1:50419-125045 GCA_946598075.1 Artocarpus hirsutus | reverse complement strand
AGTACTGACAATAATACCATACAACTATAGTCCAGAAATAAAAGAAAGATAAAAGTTTACATGCCTTACTTGCTACAGTACAACCTACCCAAATCTTCTACTGATTGTAAGTCCGGTCGGCGGACTCTTCTCTGATCCTAAGCTGATGTCCACCTAGGGTTAAGATTTTAAAACAAATAAATCGTGAGCGAAAGGCTCAGTAGGACTATATTTTAAAATAAATAAACAGATAAATATTCAAATAAAACTTTCTTAATAAATAAATAATTAAATAAATCAAATAAATATTTTCATTTACTAAAATCCCATTAAAAACAGTTTGTCAAGAGTACCTTTTTTATTCTCTCGGGCAAACCAATTATTCACCACCGTAGTGGCCTAGCTGGGTTTCAGGACCTGCCCCCAAGGTCGTTCACTACATGACCCTATCTCTGATATGGCATCACGCCCTCAAATATATATATATATATATCTTTTTTATTAATAAAATCTCTTCTTTACCAGATATAATCATCTATATTCATTATGAGGTTTATTATGAAATCCGCCTCAATCTGTTGTTTCAGAAAACAATTAATAAAAATCCTTTGTCAACAAATCATTTGAAAATATTTTCGTAAAAATCCCTTTGAAGCCAAAATATTTAAAATTGGCTATCAAAGAAGGGGTAGAAGTCCTACCTCGATATCCATGTCGGTGTCCCACACCGTAATCCCGGTCCACAATGCGTTAGCTCCGTGGGTCCACGCACAAATCCTAAATACATAGTAACTTAATTCATTAGTATCTAACCCGAGGTATCCTATGGTACTAAATCATCTCATGGTGTCCTAGTGTGCCTTTTAGGTTTATAAAATCATTTTATAAAGTTAAAATTTCAATCGGGGTTCAAAACAGTGAAAACGGGTGAAAAATCACAAAACTACATCATGCCCGATCAGCCTGCCGGTCGCCCTGGTTCGACCTGCCGGACTGCACAGTTCGGCCTGCCGGAAGATCAGGTTCGGTCAGCCGAACATCTCCAGGTTCGGCTTGCCGGTCGGATGAATCCGGCTTGCCGATCCCTTGAATCCGGCCTACCGAACATGAAGTTCGACCTGCCGATCTGGAAAAATTTCAGAAATTTTCATGCACGGGTCTCGGCATCCCAAATCCAAATCTTCAAATCTAACTTATTTTTCTCAATTCTTAGGCATGGATACTCATCATAAACAACAGAAAATCATAATAGGACACTTTTTAATGGATTAAAACAAGTTTTAAACAAGATTTTCAAATAAATCCAAAAAATAGAAAAATAGAGGAAAAATAAAAAATCTTGATTTCAAACCGTTTTTGATGAATTAAAGTTTCAATCCTAGTTAATCTAAGTTACTCTAAGCTAGATTAAAGCTTTTCTAAGCTCAAAATTGCTTAGATATCAAAATGCAAGAAAATTTAAAAAATTGAAAAACTTTTGAATTTTAAAAACTAACCTCTAATCGAAGCTTGAAAACGATGTTTTTGTTGTTGAATCTCGTTCTCGAGCCTTCAATCTTCTAACCCAAAGCTTAAATCTGAATTTTGTTTCAAAGTTTAGAGACAGAAAACGAGAGGGGAAGAGAGAACCGAGAGAGAAAGACGAGAGAGGGGAGAGAGAGAGAGGAGAGAGAAAATGAAAGTAAGAGAGAGAGAGAGGGAAAATAAATAGAGGGAAAGAAAAAGTAGTTGCACAGGACTATGTGCAACAGTATACTGTTTTCAAATCAAATTGTTTCATTGAAAATTAAATTAACAATTAAAAACAATTTAAAATAATTAAAAATCATTAAAAAAGTAAAATAATACAAAGTCATTAAGTTTTCACAAAATATTCAAATTAACTTTAAAATGCTCATTAGGGCACACTAATCCACCATTTATCATTCTAATACCATTTAATTAACTTTGGGGTGTTACATTTGTTGTCGCTATAAATACATAGCTAGAAGATTTAGCACAACGATATGTCATCACGATTTCTTAGAGGCACGATGTGTTTTTAGCTACATTTTTTAGCAAATGTTTTTGAATTTATTGTCACTAAATATTAGAAAATTTTTAAAAATTTGGGGCATGAAATAGTTTGATGGTAACAAAAATGTTATCTCTTAAAAATTTTGGCATAAGTTACATTGATACTTTTTATGTTTTACCTAAATTATAGATATACCTTCGGACCAAAACTAATCTCACTTATACTCCCGACTGTTCAAAAAAATTATAGAGAGACCCCTTATATTAGTTAACTGTGAAGGTTAACTGTTAGTTTTGGTTAAAATACCAAAAATGCCCATTCATCTATTAAAAAACGTTTTTTGTTATTTATTAAAGTAGAAATGATAATTTTACCCCTCCTTAACAATAAAAATGAGTTTAAATAATTTGTACACATTTATAACTCTATATTTCACTCTAATGAAAGATAAAATGTTTTTTTTTTCTTTTTCTCCAAAGGTAACAATTATATTCAAAATAATATAAAATACAAAGCTTAAAATTATATAGTCCACAAAAAGTCCACATCTGAATCCACATTTTCAATCACACAAAGCAATCACAACATACAAATTAATTGAAAGCACGCTTCAATCTCAACAAAACTAAAACAAATTAATTGCAACAAAACTAAAACTAACTAATTCCCAACAAAACAAAAAAATTAATTATAAAAAATGGTTTTTTTTCTAAAAATTAAGAAAAATATAAAAAAAACCAAGATGTTTTTCTAAGGATGAAAATGAAAAAAAAAGTATATATAATTTAAGAAATGTATTAAGGAAAAAAAACCCAAAAAAAATTCTACCTTTTATTAGTGTTCTATTTTTCATAAAAGATTAAAAAATTAGAATAAAATTATATAAAAAAAATGGATATATTTTTTAGAAAAATTAAAAAACATATATAAAATTTTAAAAATCTTTAAATAAAACTAATAATGTAAAAAAGAAACCTTCTCTCTCTTAGTGGGGTAGGGGGATAGGGGAACCACAAGGTGGTTGGGCTCTACGTGAAAGGGAGGTGCAACCACAAGGAGGGCAGAAGAGGGAAGAGGGAAGGGCGAGCAGGTGTACAACTATGGTGAGTTGATGGTGGACAACAAGCAATTTGAGACTGGGACGTGAAGGGGCGAGCAAACGAAGGGTAGTTTAGGAGGAGGGAGGGTCGGGAGAAGAGAGAGGCGGGCAGAATATGCAGGTCGATAGGTCAAAGGCTGATGGCAGGCAACTAGCGACTTTTTGTCGAAGGGACACACAGACGAAGCAAGGGGCGGTAGAGGGAAGGTCGGGAGGAGGAGGTCGGGTAGGTTGGGGGGCTTGTTTGGATGGCTAGCATCTGTAGTTTTTTTTTTGTCTAAATCAATGGCTAGGATTTGATTGCTTACGTCAATGGCTCAGATTAAACAAGACATTTTTGTCATTTCAAACAAAAAAGTAAGAAGTCAAGTTTAAGGGGGTGCAATTAATTTTGGTCTAGAAGGTGCTTTTATAATTTGAGTAAAATACATGAGACGTCGGTGTAATTATCCTAAAATTTTAATTTAGGTTATAATGTCGTAGCTATTTCTTCTTAAAATTAAAATTTAATTTTTCATACTTATAGAAATAAATATTTAAAGTTTTTTGACACTAATATTTAAATCAATATCATAGGGAATTTGATTTTGATTAAAATTAATTAATTACTTATTTATTTATAAATAATTTATTTATTACTTAAATTAGATATAAAATTAATTTAAGATAAAGTAATTAAATGCAAATTAATAAAATTCTATTAATTGAAGTAACATAATACAAATAAAACACATAACATAAATATATAAATAACATGGTTGTTTCACTAGTTAAAATTGGAATCATCTCACACAGAATTTGAATTGCAATAATATTTCCTATTTGAACCAACTATTTAAGCATCCTAAAATACAACATAACAAACATAAACACACAAATAACAACATCATATTATAGTAGTGTCTAATCTAATCTGCTAAGTCTTTTTCAGCTTCAACTTTACATTTTTCTTTATCTTCAAAATAAAGTAAAACACACAAATAACGACATGTCATTTTTAAGAAAATGACGACCTGGAAAAAATCTTACAGAGAACCCTAGATCTGAATTTTTGAGTTTTTCTTTAAATCTTAGTTTTCTAATACCTTTCTAAGCATAAAAATAATATATAAACAATATATAATCATTTATAAAAATCAAAAACACATTTTTTCATAATTTTTCATACCAAAATATAACTTAAAATCAAGGTTAAAGTTTTAGAAATCTAACATCAAAACTTAGCTCAAAAGTAGAATTTGATCTTGAAAACATCCAAGCCTCCTCAACCCTTGAGTTTGTGAGAAGTTGTTTGTAAAGATTTATGAGAACTTAACTTGAAAATCTTGAAGAATATTCGAGTATTGCTTTGGGTTTTCTTCGGTTTTTGTGGCTGCCATGGGAGTGTTTTGCTGTGTGTTTTGTGTCAAAATGAAAGAGGAAAAAAAAGATAGAATCAGGGAATGGAGGAAGAGTTTTGAGAGAAAGAGATAAAGGGGTTGAATAAAAAGAAAACAAAATAATTGAGGGGAGGAGACAATCGAGTGTTTCACGGAGAAATTGAAAGAAGAGAACAAAAAAGTAGTTGAAGAAATTTTTTTTCCATGTCTTCTCAAAAGACTTTTAGCCACAAAATGCCAAGGTGACATTTTTGTAAATAAATGGAACATTCAATAATAATTTGATAATTTTAAAGACAACAAAATTTTAAATTATCACATTTTATACATTAATTTTACAAAATTATTTTCGTTAAAATAACAGGTATTATAATACCACACGTAGAATTTATAGTAATGAGGGCTATGTCCATTGTTCTTCACTATGATGAATAAATTGATATAAATTATAGAGTATTAGGAGTTTTGATATAAATTTAGATACAACATATTTCTGTAGAATTTCAGCAAGGCCTCCCTCCTCTCCGTGGGAATTCTATCCCCTATTTATAGAGAGTGCACATGAGATCATGGCTTCAATTCGATAGAAGGAGTGGGCACAGTAATACTTGTTATAATAGGATACGTGTCCGATCTCTTATAGGGCATAAACATCAAACTTCTCCCCACATTCCACTTTGTGGCTCAACAAGTATCTCCTTATAACTGTCAAACTCACATAATTAATTCCAAGGAGCCAACACTTTGCAAATCTGCAATGGTGAATGATGCATGAATCCATCCCAAGCAAGTTGAGCAGAACTCCAATCGAATCAAAGACGTTGAACTAATCGATGCCGTTAGTCAAACAAATAATAATGGGCTGGCGATCCTAATTTCAACATTTCGGCTTGAATCTTCCACTCCAATCGAGCTTGATTCATTCTGATCATAATCTAGACTTCCCAAGTTAGGCTTCTATCAAATGATTTGGGCCTAACCAAATTATACCCCAACATGTGTGCCTATTTTTAGATTGCGATCTACTAGAGGAAGAACTAGAAGTTATATGTCTTTGACCAAGTGTAGGATCCATTCCCTCCTGCGATCCTCTACAAGACCCAAGCACGTTGTCTTTAATGCCCTCCTCATTGACCTCTGTGGCAGACTGCATGAGTTGATTTTGCCTTTTCTCAACCATCTAAGCAGTGAAGAAATTTATTAATAAATGAATAAATTAAAACATTAACAAAAGTGTGGAAGGAGATGAACAAACAATGCTTACTAGTGCAACCTCCGCAACGTCTCTGGCCCTTTCCTTACCTTGTCGATCATTTAGAACTACAAGCATCTCGTTGACTAGATCGAACACATCATTATCAGTCCTTTGATCTTCTTTAACCTCCCCACGATATATCTATGTGGTATACAATTTATTAAAACCTCTACCAAATATGTATGCTTTGATTGTCTCTAATGGTTGAGATTGAAAATTCAAGGAATTTTGACAAGGACATCTTACAGTATTACTCTCATTGACATGATTTTTTGCAAGCTATATGAATACCGTCAAACAATTCTAATATGCATCAAATAGTCGGTTGTGTAAATGTATCTAACTCTTGTCAATCGACGTCTTTAGGCTAATCCATTGAAAAACAGGCATGCACAAAAAGATAATGCGTATATATATACACATACGCGTGCACGCATAAAGCTATTATCCACCTTTACTCTACATCTACAAGACAAGGTCTTATGTGAAAAGCTGAGTGATGCCATAGTCTTTAGGTAAATGTTCCTCAAACTATAATAAGTTACTCCTAAATCAAAATTATTAAGTCAATGCAATTTTCCAGGACCAAAAAACCACATAAATATGTTAGCCAATACGACATCTAGTTAGTTTAGTTGAGAATCGCAAACAAAGATAGGAATCTTCAATCCCTTAGGCACCTAAAATTTGATGGAACCAAATAAAGGAGAATTCTTTAGTGGTGTCCCAAAAACACTTTAATACTGCTGCATAATTTAAATTGTCAACTCTTTATCATGTTCAAAAAGAAAAAAAGGAATTTATTTTATTTTATTTTTGATTATCTAGCTACAACTTTGCAGCAAGTAAGGTATTTTGTACTCCTCCTCAGAATTCTTTCCCCAAAAAGTATGCTTCTTTCAAGCACTAAACTGAACAATGGAGGGGAAAAAAAACATAGCAACTATAAATTACCCAAATATACACTCTGTGAAATCAAACTCCAAAAAGAAAAAAGGAAAAAAAAAAAGAAATTGTGATAGTGCGATTGCAATGGGATTCCAATCCACGACCTTTACATCCGAAGTCTAATTTGACATTTCCCCTACTACATGATCACCTTTTGATGAACTTGGCCAAATTTATCCAATAAAGCTATGTTTGGTGGCATGTATTGTATTATATTATATAAGGTATATTGTACTATGTTGTATTGTCATGATACAATACGGTGTCTGTTGTCATGCATGTTGTAGTAGGGGACGAAATGTAATTTTTTCAAGTTAGTCAGGATGTAAGTTTAAAATTATAGGGTTAAAAAATATATTTATAAAAATATAGACTGAAAATGTGCTTTTTAAAATTACGTGGCCAAAATTAAAAATTTATGAACCAACATGTAATTTTTAAGAACTAGGGGAACTGTAATTTCAAAAAATATAAATTTGCATTGTCACCTTTAGTTTGGAGAAAATTATAGATTCCACCCCGACTGTGTCAGCATGGCCTTGGCCCCTTATTAGTCCTAACTTCAACATAAACCATGTACCTAGTATAAAATATACGACACATCAAAAATAGACTATATTTTATACTATGATATAAATCATATTTATTTATTGTCCATAATAACTTGCACAATACAATTATAATACAAAAACATTGTGTTAATGTATCATTAGAGATTCTAATACGTGCCACCAAACATGCCCTAATCTCTAGACGAAATCAATAAAAGAACAATAAGCCCTAATGTTTCAAAAGCCAGAAACCAATATGAAAGAAAAAAAAATCGCTATGTGAACCCAACTTATGAAAAACAATTCGTTCATAAATTGGATTGGAAACGAACAAAAACGACAAGAAAATATCTTGTATCTGAATTTCACAGAGACTAAGAGAGAGATCAGAATGAGCTTTGAGGTGCTTTTTTTTTGGTTAATCAGAGAGAGGGACGAAAATGCCAACGGGTCGAGCACGGAAACTGAAGAGAGTGAAACGACGAAATGGAATCACCTTTCTTGGCAAAAAAAAAAAAAAAAAAAGAAAAGAAATGGAATTATCTTTTATGTATGTTGGGCCCATGTCCAGCCCATTTGTTGTCTTAGATTTTGGCTATTTTCAAGGGGTAACTTTTTAGGGGTAACAGCACCTTATCAAGTTCGTGATATTGTATGTTTAAGGCACCTATGGTTAGATCCGCGGTTCCAACAGTTAAAGTTCTTTACTGTTATAATATAAAAGTAAAAAATAGCTAGAGCTTTTAACAACTATAATGTTTTAAATTAATATTAATTTTAACTTTGGATTCCAAACAAAAGTAAATTATAGCTCAAATATGAATAGCTAACATCAATGTTATAAGGCCTAATTAATAAAGGTAAGTATCTGTGTTTTTTTTTTTTTTTTTTGAATGACAAAGGTAAAGAAATTTCGATGATAAGGCTCCAAAAAATATCTAGGCCTTTATTTTGTAATCGTTGGATCTGTAGCAGAAACTTTCTATTCTGCATGTTTTTTTATTTCAATGTCATTTTGAACATATTCGAATTGTCATATATATGCACTATCGATATAAAATTTTATAGTAGGGGAATCCTAAAAATTGAAGAGACAACCTTTTTTATATGTTAGTGAATACAAGTAAATATGTAAACCTCCATGACTAGATTTTATTAATTTAGAATTTGCTTAATTTATTTTATAATTAAATTTAGTAAATTAAAGACTTACGGATTTGTCTGTGATCACATTCAATAAAGCTCGAATTTATCTTTCGATCAATATTTATAAAATTACGTAGTTGCTCCTATGAAGTTCTAAATTATAGACATTTTATGTTAATAATGTTAATTTATAATTTACATACAAATTATTAATATATATAATTAAATCTAATTAACTCATTTTGTATACTAACCGAATTTTTGAAACAGGCGAATTTGTTGAGAATTGAAGCACATATGTTATTTACTATTAAAGACTCAAAACTAGACCATTTAGCTACAAATTTTTGTAATCCATAGCCAGCTCTGAGATTTCACTGGAATTATCAAGAAGCAACCTGGAAAGAGTTGAATTATCAAAAAATTAAAAAAAAAAAAAACCCTCCAATAAGTTAGTTTGGCAAGTTGTGATCTAGACCATTTTCTCAATTATGAACAATATAAAGCTCTCACATGCTATAGTAACAATAAAAAAAATCACTGTAGTGTAAAGCTCTCACATGCTACAGTAAAAACAGTTTTAATCAACGGTTCTAACCACCCTACTAAGTACCCTTTGATCTCAACCATTTTGATCTCCTAAAATCAGCTTGGTGAGATGATGGTCGATTGCACTTTTCGCTAAATGATCTTAGGTTTAAGTTATCATATTATAGTGGACTTTTGCAAAATGGCTTGATTTTGAGTTATCTCGTGGTAGTGTTGCTATTTTAAAAGGATATTATGTCAATTATCTTCTGATATTAAGTTGTCACACCTCGAAATTCGTGAAATGACGTGAAAAATTAATTAAGTTAATTAAATCAAATTTATTAGGTTAATTAAATTAAATTTTAATTAAAATCACCCATTCAAAGAATTTAGTTGATTATAAAAAAAGGTGATAAATTTAAAACTTCTTAAACAATTAAAATAATAAAGTAGATAGGATAAAACTAAAATAAAATAATAAGAGAGAGAAAAATATGTGTTGGGTCCTACCGGGCCCACAACCTATGTATACACATGGTATCGACAATAATTAAAATTACAACTATACTCCAATATAAGAAAGAAAATTAAAATATTACATGCCTTGATTAAATAATACAAATAACCTATTTAAAATCTTCTACTACTTGTAAGTCCGGTTGATGGACTCTCGGTCGATTCTAAGCTGAATTCTACCTAGGGGAAAAGATTTAAAAACAAATAAAATGTGAGCGAAAGGCTCAGTAGAACTAGGTTTTAAAAACATTTAATTTTAAATATAAAATTTAACATTCAGGAAAATATTTAGAAAACAGAATTAAATAAATAAATTCAATTAAATTATTCTTACCAAAATAGTTCATTGTTTGTCCAGAAAGGATCTTATTATCTTTTCTTAGACAAACCATAGGCATCACTACCATAGTAGCTCAGCTGGGTTTCGGGAACTACTCCAAAGGTCGCCCTCTACACAACCCGATCTCTGAGTATAGCATCATGCCCATCTATGCATCTCTATAGTCTGGAAATGGAACTAGAATAGAAGTTATAGGACTTAACTTGTCAATTGATTAGCACGATATTATCTTATAACATTTTGATGATTAACATGTATTTATCATATCTATAAGTTCATACAACTCTTGCAGCTACGGCTTGAAGTAAGTTGTGATCCTCTTATCTTTCCTAAAGGAGTGAACACAACATGACGCTTCATGGCATTTGAAGGTCGAAATTAATTTTAATTAATTAGTTAATTAGTTTAATTAATTAATTATGTATTCTTAATAATTATTTAAGATAATTAATTTTAAGAGAATGAATTATTATTTAATCAAGTATAATAAATTAATAATTAATCAAGGTTAAAAACCTATAAAATTGTTAGAATTAAACCAGTTTAATTATGCAAAAAAGTATAAAAAATTATACCAAATAGCAGGTTTTACTATTCAATTAATAAATAATATCAGTAGTTATAAAAATATGCAGAGAATAACATATTCAATATTTCACAAACATAGCTCAAAATACCTTTACTAAATCCAACTCTTCTTATTTTCCAAATATATATATGTATATATATTGCTCGCCACCTCTCTTTTTCTCTCTCCCGAGCTCTCTCTCATCAGATCTCTGGGGAGGAATCTGTCGCTCACGGGCACAGCTTCAACGTTACCGCCTGCAGAATGAGCTCCGAACACTCGAGGGGTATCTTCGACGAGTGGAGGGCAAGCGTTCGAGGGAGATCGCCATCACTACCGAGAAGAGTCATGACATCTTCCTCATTGACAATGGTGAATTTAGGTGAGGATGTACGAGGTTTTGCTCGCCATCAACCTTTGAGTCGATTGAAGACGGATGTGAACAGTAAGGAGCTACAAATGGGGAAGAGAGACAACGGCGAAGCACGACTGTGTTTGTCAAATCCGACGGCAACGGACGACAGAAAAAGTATTGGAACTCGGTTCTCGCTTTATCTTAGCTATATAGATATATATATATATATATATATATATATTCCACTCTTTCAGGAGACATTTCAGTTGAAAATTTTTGTTCTTCAAAAACTCCTTTGCCTTCTCTTTTCTTTCTAAGTCCTTTATTTTTTCCCCTACTTTTAGCTTTCTCTTCTTCCTTACTTTTTATTCCTTTAAAAAAAGTAATTGTGATCCTAATGAATACTGTTTCTTTCCAAATTTTCACACTAAACATTTTTTTTTCTCATATGCATTCCTATTTAAATATCTATTTCCTCTCACTTTATTTGATACAAACTTATCTGATACAAGTTCTTTCAAAGGTATCTTATAAATTTTTTACCATCTAATTTTGTAACTAATTATTGCTTTAAATCTTCTCTACTTAACTCCTTTTTTATAATATCTTAAATTCTTAAGAGAGCAATTTTTAAGAAAAATAAACAAACTTAAAAGAATCATTCGCATATATATATATATATATATTTAAAATTAAATATGCGCGTGCATTTCCATGAATATAGTATTTTCTTTACAAATCTCACTCTTTATTCAAGAAAAACAATAAAAACAAAGGAAAAAAAGGTTACTGTTTCTTTTACTGGCCCAATTAAATTTGATCACATCCCATTTTCTTAACAAAATTATACAAGTGTACTTGATATTGTGACGATGGCATAATTTATTATCTTTCTTTTTTTTTTTTTTGAGTCAATCACATCATATGACCTATCTTTCATGTGCCACGAAAATCACAGAGAAAGAGGTGTGTGGATTCAATTTATGCAAAAAGATTTGGATTGTGAGAGATTTGGGTAAACGTCGGGTGAAGAAGTCAAGGTTGATGCGTTGGATCTGTTACAGCAGATAACTCCTCCAGCCTGGACCTGACTTCTTGACTCTCATATGCCAACTGCAAATTCCAAAAACCGTACACGACTTTTCCATCTTTGATCTTCCCTGACGTGGCAGATAACTCTCCCTCCGTACATTCCTTTTTTTCCTGTGGTATTGCTCGCAATCACGTGCTTGTGCGGGAAAATGGTTAGAAATTGTGGTTTGGCAGTCATTTTAAACTCACACGTGTTTGACACAGTGATAAAAAATATTGATTAAAGCTATTTTTACTTACGAGTTTTATATTGTAGTAATTTTTTTGATTACAACATATAAAAACGTTACACTATTTATAACTGAGATAATAATCTGGGTTGCCCTATATCAAATGCCTTAACTTTTAATTGCTTCAAGTAAAAATGAGTTAGTGTAAAACTTTTATATACTACAACATACAATTGGTTCAAACTAATTGGGACACGCAATAACTGCTTTTAATCTTAAATTAGATATTTAAAAAAATTAATTTAATACTAAAATACATTGCTCTATTGATGAGATAAAATAGCTTTCTATACCATAAAAATTCTTAAAAAAGAAACCTTAAAAACATAAAGTTAAGGAATCAAATTGTTTGTCTAATTTTTGGTGTTTTAAATCATGTTCAACCAATTATATTTTAATGCATCATTTAAAAAATTTTAAAATAATATTTAATTAATTTTTATATATTTTTAATTAAATAATGTACCGTAGTATGATTGGTATTAAAAATTAGACAAACAACGTTTTCAAAAAAAAATATTCTAGTTTAAAAAAAGAATATTTTAGGCACGTGAGTGTCTGCTTTAAATTGGTCGTCCAAATTTAGACACGTGACAACATGGCATTCAGTGATTAGTCAAGGTTTGGGATTTTTTTTTTAATTTTAATTTAATTTATTTTAATTTTTTAAAATTTATTTGGAATTTTTGACTCTACTATAATTATATAATTATAATTTTGGAATTATTTTATTTTTTGTTAAAAAAAAAAGAAAAAACTTGAAAGCGTGACTATTTTTAGAATCGATGTGCCTATAAAATAGAGGAAAAAAACTTCCTACAAATATGCAGCAATTAATATTCAAGACTCGCGCAACGAATATAACAATTCTCCTTATAGTCAAACATTGCACTGCAAGGCTTCAATCTTGAAACCATATCCGGCTTCTGAATTTGATTGTTTGGTCCGAGGTATATATTCAATTTGGTTCTAATTATCGTTTGATTTTGTTGCGTTTCTTTTTCTGGATTTTTTTGGTGGGGGTGTTCTTGTTATGAAGCCTTTTTCTGGGGGTGTGTTTGAGCATTGTTTCGAGGAAGAAAATGTGAGATTCAGATTTCAGATCTCACCGAGATCACTAGGTGTGGGTCTTTTATCATCACGAGGGAAGGAAGGTTTTGATAACGTCCTGCTTTTCGTGTTTTTCAAGAATTTTGTGTAACCGATTATTCTATATCTCTCTCCCCGGTTGTTACAGTTTGGTACTTTTTTTGTTTTAATTTCCAAATTTTGAGTAATTTCTCATTCTTGTTATGATCCTTATACAAGAGTCCCCAGTCTTGCACAAATATCACAAAAAACACACATAGGATTCTGGGAATTCCTCTGAACAAGCAGAGGTTGTCTTTAAACTTGATTTTTTTTTCCTTAAAAATCTGGAAAGAAAAAAATCTTTCTATTTGTTTCTTTCATTTTTTTTTGTTTTTGTAATATTCATACATGCCTTCATTTATTTGTGGTGGTGGGCTTTTGTCAATGTTGTGGAAAGTTAACAGCTCGATTCTTTTTTCTTTGTCCAATTCATTTATGGGTTTTTTTTTCCGTAATTTAGTGGTTTGATGGTTTGAGGTGCAGGATTGGAGAAAGATCTGAGCAATGGCGAAAGAAGCTTCAAATGGGAGTAACCATGTGACCACAAAGCCACCTCCAACCCCATCTCCTTTAAGAACCGCCAAGTTTTTCCAGGTATGATCTGTGACAATCCTAAATTTCCTCAATTTTTTTTAAATTTTTGGTTATTTCCAACTTTTTCCCGTTTGATATGTTATTAAGTCTATCCTGTTCAGATGATGTGTTGAACCTATCATTTTTCAACATGAGTAGATGTAGAATCCTTTTTAAGAATTTCTGGGTCTCCTACATTTGGGACTCAATAATTTTATCTCATGTGGGGACTCGATATGAGTTGGATGGCGATGATGAGAACGACATTATTAACACGACCATCGTTGTCTTGCAATTCGTGCAATTGTTCTGTAGTTCTTTCTGATGTCGTAGCATAGAGATCTGAGTTAGACTTCGCAACAAACATGATCAAAAGTGACCTGTTTTTAGAGTAATTTAATTGTCAGAGGCAGCAAGCTCAACAAATTTAAAAACATTGGACAAAATAGAGTGTGTTTGAGGTCTGAGGCTGGATAAAGTGAAATGCCATAAACTTTCAATGAGACTGTTAGATAGGATGGCTTCATATTAAGGACCGTTGTCGCCAAAATTGCTTGGTCTTCTCTATTCAATATTGGATATGCACATTTGATCTACCATGGAGAATTGTGTTCTTTTCGTTTGCAAGGTTTCAGTTTAACTATATGTGTTCTTTTTTTCTAATGGCAGGCCAATATGAGAATCTTGGTAACCGGAGGAGCTGGATTTATTGGCTCTCACTTAGTGGACAAGTTGATGGAAAATGAAAAGAATGAGGTACCTTTTTTCCCCACTGTTCCGGTCTTGCCATTAGTTTCATAGAATAGTGGAGATGGATGAGATCTTTTGGACATGGCAAGTCTCATTGGAGCTGATGATATACCAAAACGAGAATATTAGTTCACTTTTCTATAAGTAGTGGTACCTCACAAACGTTTGTGTTGTATCTTTTCTGTATTTTAGGTGATTGTTGTGGATAATTACTTTACCGGTTCAAAGGATAACCTGAAGAAATGGATTGGCCATCCAAGATTTGAGCTTATTCGTCATGGTGTGTATTACATTGCAGATATCCCCCTATTGCACCTCTGGATGGTTTTATTCTCTTGTTTCGGTGTTTTTATATTGGTTTTTTCCTGTGTAGATGTCACAGAGCCATTGCTAATCGAAGTCGATCAAATATACCATCTTGCTTGCCCGGCTTCTCCGATCTTCTACAAATACAACCCCGTTAAGGTGTGTATATCTTTATTTCATATCTATTTAAAACAGCATTGGAGTTGTGAACGATTTCTTGTCATTTTAAGTAGGATACCCCCCATTGTCACAAGCATCCGGTGTGAGTGTCAATTTTGCTGGTGGCGAGTAGGGATTTAAATCTGACTTATGAATATGTTCTTTTGTACAGACAATAAAGACAAATGTGATTGGTACCTTGAATATGTTGGGGCTTGCCAAGAGAGTTGGTGCAAGGTTGAGACTTTCTTTCCATATCTTTGGATTAGCCACATGTTTATGTTTATATTTATCTTACTAATCATAATGACCATTGGGCAATAGGATTTTGCTTACATCAACTTCTGAAGTTTATGGAGATCCTCTTGTGCATCCTCAGGATGAAAGCTACTGGGGAAATGTCAACCCCATTGGTAATTACCCATTCTGTTACTGACATTCGTGGTATCTGTATTATAAACTAGGATTTTATTTATAGTGCTGGTGGTCATATCAAGGAAATTAATACAAAATGTGAGGCATGTATCCGCTATTATTCATGTTGTTGCAAATATGCACAGGAGTTAGGAGTTGCTATGATGAAGGAAAGCGAGTTGCTGAGACTTTGATGTTTGATTATCATAGGCAGCATGGGATCGGTAAGATTCCTCTCTGTGTCAACCCTCCATTCTCTCCCCAATTTTTGTTTTCCCTGTTAGATAGTTTTCTTGACCTTTACGCTCTATGTTTTCTGACTTTTTTATTTCTTAATGATGCTCCTCTTGACAGAGATTCGGATTGCTAGAATTTTTAACACTTATGGACCTCGTATGAATATCGATGACGGTCGGGTTGTTAGCAATTTCATAGCACAAGCTGTCCGGTATGTTCCCCAATAGATTATTTAACACTTTTATGGAATTCTAACTCTTATTTAACTCCTTTTTTCTTGAAATTTATTTCATATTCTCTCAATTCTTAATTAATAAACGCTCCCTACATTGTCCTCTATTATTTTTCATCAATGTTTCTTCTTATGTAGGGATAAACTGAACATTTATTTTCTTCATGAAACATGTACTTGAAAAAAATTTCGTCATATACATTTTTTTCATTTGTGCAGTGGCGAGCCCTTGACTGTTCAAGCACCTGGAACACAAACTCGCAGTTTCTGTTATGTGTCTGACATGGTATGCAAGGCTTGACTATCCTTTTTTCTTTTTTTCTTTTTTTTTAATTTTTTTTAATTAATGTGGACAATGAATTGTCTATAGAGGTTGATGATCTTGAAAATAAGTTTATTTTTTGTCCAAATGTTGAAGGTTGATGGCCTTATTCGGCTTATGGAAGGAGAGAACACTGGGCCAATTAACATTGGAAATCCAGGTTAAATGATCTCTGATTGCTTAACTAGGAAATGTATGGTTATATGGTTTTTTACCATTGTTAATTGAGATTTTTTTTTTCTTTTTTAGGTGAATTCACAATGCTCGAGCTAGCGGAGACTGTTAAGGAGGTTAGTCCTGATTTTACCCCAAAATCTTCATTTTAATCTGCTTCGCAAAATGTTTATAGCCTGTCTAACATCATGGGTGTTTGGAAACATAGCTGGAATTGTGAGTTAAAACTATAAGTACTGTACCATGTGAGAGCTTTATACTGTAATATACTTTTGTTTACGTTGTAGCACGTGAGAGCTTTATACTGTTCACAGTTGAAACCATGACTTCCAACTTGATTACCAAACGCCCATATCATCCTCCATGAATCATCATCGTCGATCTCAAAAAAAAGTCGTATTGATGGGCTGTCTTTTGAGCACTAGAGTGAGAGCTCTTAAGACAAGAGTGTACCCTCCATACACAAAATTTGGCAGCTAAACTGGTTTGGTTCTGTTACTTTCAGCTTATCAACCCAGATGTGGAGATCATATCAGTGGAGAACACACCTGATGACCCTCGCCAAAGGAAGCCAGACATCACGAAGGCCAAGGAGCTACTTGGGTGGGAACCAAAGGTCAAGTTGCGCGACGGCCTTCCTCTCATGGAGGACGATTTCCGGACAAGACTTGGTGTTCCCAGAAAGAACTGAACGGCATAGCTTACAAATACAAATGAGTGAAGAAGTTATCTTTGCAGTGCCTGACATGGGGATTCTCTCTTTTCTCTGTTCCAAATTATTATCATTTAAGAAAATAAATAGTAGTAATGCAGTTATCTGTACGGGTTGGGGTACTTAATATGGGATACTAAGCCATATAGACCGTGGGTTCGAAATATGGCAATGTCTAGTGTGTGTCTTCTTTTTTTTTTTTTAACTATTAAAGTCTAAAGAGTGCAGTTTAGGCTTCCAGTTTGAACTGATATTTGAATATACAGTTAAAGTGTAAGTCTGAACCGGGAATAAAGTTTAAAATTGTTTTTTATGTGTTGAGCCATGAGGAACCCATAGACGAGATTATGGTTTTTGCTGTAGACAATAATTTCTGAGGCAAAAGTTGACCGGGCAGTGTTTGGAGGCAAAGAGAAAACACTGGATTTCATTAGGCCTGCCAAACACTACCCTGAAATGAATCATGAATTCTTGAAATTTGATGCACCTAGTGCAGTAGAAGACTAATTATGCTATATAATGCGTATAAATGGATGAATTATTTTTGCAATATTTTCGAACCCATATTGTCTGGGTGTTGCATTTGCAGGGTACGTATAGCTATATCCATACAATCCAACTGGGAAAAGTAATTCCATTTTTTTTGTTTTCAAAGACCACTCGGACTTGTGGGGGTGAATATTTGAGACTCATGGAAATTCCTTCTTAGTATGCAGAAGATTTTTCTCCCTCCATGTGAATTTTATCGTTCCTTTCTATTTCTAGTACTTGTGGCCCTTGATCCAACTTCAAAGCTATCATATTCTGATTTCTGGGTCCAACTTTTCCTATGTGCTCAAATTCTCTCTCTGTATGTCTCTTTTTTGAATTGTCATGTACACAAAGCGATAGCACGATGACGATATGTTATCTAACACTGAGTTTTTTTTTTTTTTTTTTGAGAACAAATTTCTTTTGTCACGATCTAGATATCTGCTATCACGTGTAATCTTATTGATATTTTTGTGGAGGCAGACAACTATAAAGGTGTGTCCTCAGATTTTTGAGCTTTTATTTCCCTGACCTAAGTTCCACAGGAGTCTGAGTGGTTGTTGATTTTTACGAGTACGAATTTGTCGTAACTACCCTTCTAATAATGATGTCATGTCATGTAATACGATACTGATGTCATGTCATGTAATATGACAATCTGGCCACAAAAATAGACTTAGCAACAACGGCAAACGTTTCATGAAAATCAAGCCTTATTTTTTACTGTTGCCTTCAGCAACAAGGTGAGTACTATTACGGTCAATGCTTCCATCTGCCTTTTTACTTTATTTTCTTGGTGTAAGATCAACAAGAGTCCAAGTTCCCCAGAGCCTAAATTTTTGAAGTCATGGCATCACACCAATATGGATCTTATATAGCCTATTAAAAGAATTTAAGTTCTAAGATAGGAATAAAAAAAAGAGACCAAACAGAAAACCTGAAGGGAAGGAGAAAATTGAGTACAAGATGGAAATCGGAAAAAGGACAAGGCAACTTACAATAGGGCCAACCGTTAGCAAGATATCATTTGGGAAGAGGGAGAATGGGTAAACCACCACGAAAATCTCTCAAGTAAGATGGTCGGTGGCGGGGACGTTCGGAACAAGAGCATGCTCAGATTGTGAAGTGGAATGTGACAAAACTGAGGACGTTCTGAACAAAGGCATGCTTGTTAAGTGGAATGAGACAAAACTGAATTGGGAAGTACAAGATTGGAATCTGGCTCTCGAGATACTTGACTAAAGGAAATACGGCTCATGAAAAATATTATCTTGTAAAACTAAAGTGGCTTCAGTTTCAAGGTTATAGATCTTATACACCTTTTGGCCATATTGGTATCCAATGAATATACACAATGTTGCACGAGGATCAAATTTGATTCACTTCAAAGCATGAGTAGAAGCATCACAAGACATCCAAAAACTGGTAAATGAGTGTACGATGGTTTGACACCAAAATGTCCCATTGAGGATGCAATCATCCCAAACATGGAAGACGTAGAAACATAAAAGCACAAGCGGCACTGAGGAGATGACGGTGTTTTTGCTCTTCAACCTCATTTTTGTGGAGTGCTCACATAAGTGTGTGGGTGAATGATTCCATTTTCTTGAGGGAAAAAAATATGAGATTCTGCAACGAATATGTTTAACTCTCCTATCAAATTGATTTTTAAAAAGTTCGATGAAACTTTGCAACAGAGGACGAGTTTCAGATTTCTGAGCCATAAGCTTTAATCCTAGTACGATTAGTCATCAACAATGGTTAAAAAATATTTTACATTAGAGAGTGACTTAATTTCATACTCTCCCCAAATATCACAATGAATTATTTCAGTGAAGCTAGAGTAGAAATGGAAAAACGAGGAAAAGATACTGGACAAATAAGACATTGATGACTTTCCGAAGTAGTTATCTCAGAAACAAACTCAAACAGTAACTTCAAACGTTTTATAATAATTAAAAAAAATGAGATCCAGTTTGAGTTACTTAAGAATGAGTTTACCGACTGAAATGAAAAGAAGGCAGACAATGAACACAACGAAGAGTAAGAGAAGGTGGAAAATTTTTCAATACGCGGTACCATATCAGGAAGTTTGGTAGTAGAACTATGGTTCCCGTCAATGCCTTGCAACCAGACCGCACAGAGTAGACTCTCTTGGAGCCAAAATGCCAAAACAAAGAGCCCCTACATCAGAAGAGCCTAAGTTGTAATATTAAAGATAGCATTGCAAATTTGCAATCCACCTTCCGAAGAGCCTCTTGAACTTTGGCACAATCCCAATAATTAAGCATTAGGATCCGAAAACTCAGCAACCACCCAGTCATGACTATTGTCATCTGGTGGAGTGACAAGTACAAAGTGTGGGGCGAGGGGGCAACGGATCCTCAAACACACGGATATAAGAGCCATCTAGCACTGCATATCACAGTTTATCTCACTTTTCTTGTAAGATGTATGCTTTTATATAAACTAACACTAAAAAGTCTCATCAGTATGTAGGAGTAACGGACAAGCTTAGAGCACAGATTTCTTATATTTTGTTTATTGCATGAAATTGGTTAAGCACTTAAACCAGGAACCGAGATAGCGAGATAGATATTGAAGGGAAAAAAAAGTGAATGACCCAACAATCGGTAGAAAAAGCAAATCTGAAGAAAAATTTATTGATCCTTTAACACAAAAGGTTGCAGTTTAGACTGTTAACAGCAGCTTCAAACACTCGCTAACATGTGTCAGCATGGGTATTCATCAATGTTATATGAACCAGATATAAATTGAAACGTCTACAGCAAGCATTTCAAGCCGTATTATGGGGGAAGAAACGTAAAATCCTACTCTACCAGTCGGAGTTGACCTCAACAAGCTCCACACAGTTGCATAGTTACCTAAAAGTACAAACAGACCTCAGCAATTAAAAACTCAAAAATGGCTAAAAGACATCAACGTAAGTAGATAGCCACTTTACACAAAAACATAAAATAATTTCAATTTGATACAAAAAATTCTCAAGTTCCTACAGATGCATCCTGCATGAGCATAAAGGTGATTAAAGAAATAGCTCATTTGAGTCATTTCATAAACTAATAGCCAACCAACCAAAAGTATGATCTCACAGATGTAAGTTTTTGTACCTTTCTCATTAACCTAAATCAAAGCTCATCAGGAACAGATTAACTAACATGTATTAACCAGGTATACAAATGCATATAACGGCATGCACTACAAAGATAGGCTGCACCATACTGTCATTTTATCTTACCATAAACTATAGTGATTGAGACAGTTAAAACTACCCTTAAGAAGCAAAACAACAAGCACGCGTAATATAGAAAAACTAGCAAAAAAATCAACCCTGTATCAGTTACACAATTTCCCTAAACCTTACGGCTATCCAAGGTAACAACAATTCGTATACAAGTCAATTTTCTTTGGATGTTTATATTCAACTTGAACCACTATATTAATTAAATTCATCATGACGCAGGCAGAAACTAACACCTATGGCTTCTCCGTGAAAGGCCACAGGCAGATTTGTTTGTTTAAAATTTAAATAGTTCTTCGAGAGTGATCTCAATCTACAAAAGGCCCAACAATCATAATTGGCATAGTACCGTATATATCTATTCATTAAGGTTTTGCATCTTTTTAACAAAAAAAGCTTGTACAATATAAACACCTCCGTGAGAAAATGACATCAACTAAACATGCATCTAAGATTTTTGGCCCATCTTATTAGTGATCCTTGCAGGAAAATTAATATTATTACATTTTCACTTTTAAAAAAAGTATTATTGGCATCCACTAACACCATATTGAAAATCAGCCTTTAAATTTCATTTCTTTTGGGCATCTATTCTCTTCACATTCGACTCGCATAATCTCAAATTTATCCCCAATTATGAAAAACAAATCGACATGATTAACTATTACAATTAGCTGACCAAAACTATCAAAAAATTGAATTGAACAATGAATTTCGTACATTTTTTTGGAAGAATTTCGTACATTTAGATATGCAATTCGTCTTACAATAGAAAAAATAGAATTAAAAGATAACTGAAATTAAAATTAGAGGCGTTTAGGTTTAGAGAGACATACTGGTTCAGTGCTTGTGCCTCTGCACAAAGGGAGAATTCTTCGCATCCTCCTCTGCGAAAACAAATTAAGAAGCGAATCGATCAGATTAAATCGTAGCGATACACATATACATATACATAAACATATATATGTGAACAAAAATAAATATATGGAGAGAGAGAGAGTAGTACCCGTGAGGCCGAGAGAAAATTTGGTAATGATAGCGCCGGTAATGGCGAAACCGACCAGGAAAGGCCAGTTCCTGTTCCACTCGCGCTTGAAGAACACTGTCCACGGATCGAACTTTCTCATCTTTGCTGTTTTTTCCTCTCTTCTTCGCTCTCACTTTTCTCGCTTACCAAGCGGATAATTTTCAACGAGTTCGTCGGGGATGAGTTGGGTTTTATTGGGGTCGAGTCGAGCATGAGGTGTTTCGGAGTTGAAATGACGAAAGGGTCCTCGTAGTTTGGGTTCTGAAAGCCAGGTTCTGTTGGCAAACAAGGTTATCGCTAGCAAGGACCAAACGTCGTCCCGGGTCAAGTTATTTTTGCGCTGAACCGTGGAATATTTATTTTAATCGGGCTAATTTCATAAGTGGCCCTTAAGATATACTTTATTTTGTCTTATTTTAGTCTTGTTATTTAAAAAGTCTCAATCTTTTGTACTTAATTTATTATTTTGTTTTTATTTTTGTCCATTCGTTAGTTAAAAATTAATTATTTTAACAGAAAATTTTTAAAATATTTCACTTTAATACCTAATTTATTACTTTGTGTCACTTTTGATCCTTTTATTTTAACTAGGAGTGGACTAAACTTTAAAAAATCTAAATTAAAAAAACTAAAACCCTATCTGTTTTTGTTCTCAGAATTTTTGAAAATGGTTTCATACGTTTTTCGAAGTAAAATTTTAAAAACACTTTCAGCATAATTTCTAAAAAATTTTAATTTTTCAAAACAAAAACATTTTCACTTATTTTTAAAACAATACAAACGGCTCATAAATATAACAATTTTAATAAATGTAATTAAAAACAATGGATAAATTACACTAACACTTATCGTGTTTTACACGAATAACAGAGATACTTTTTGCACCAAAGTAATCACATTAAAACTCTTAGCCTCTGTTTGGTATGAAAGAAAATGGTGGAGGAATTTTGGGATGGAAATTGATAGATGAAGGTGTTTGGTAGGAGGGAAGTTTGAATGAAAAGAAAAATGAGATGAAAAAACTGCCAAGTAAGTTCTATTATATTTTCTACTCTCAAAATTGGACGAATTATTGAATGGAAAAAATTGTCGGTTATATAAACGAGACAAAATTACAAAATTATCCATAAAAATTATATAAAAAAATCTGAAAACTATTTTCTCTCTTATACTTCACGAATCTTCAGCACATATCACGTTTTATTTCCTGGCTAGTTCTCTCCCTTGTAAACCTTCACCAATCACTACACCTTACATCTTCATCATAAATTTCCTATCTTTTTGCTAAAAAGCTTATCTTTTACAATTTCTATTATTACATATTGATAAAAGTATATAGTCTAAATTTATTTAAATTATTGTTAATTTATAGTTGAATCTCTCCCCTGTTGATTTTATGTTTTGTTGTCTTCTTGAATTAAGAAGAATGTTGAATTTTTCTTTTCTCTTTTCGTGAAAATTGAAAGTAAAGAATTGCATTGATTGCGTTGGGAAAAAAAGTAATTATATTGATTATAATTTCTCTATTCTTGAGGTTTTACCTTCAAAACCAAACACATAAAGATAAATTCATGTTCTTTCATTCTTATCATACCAAACAATTAAAGAGAAAACTAAAATACTTTCTTCCCTTTTAGCCTTCTATCCTTTATAATTTTTCTTTCCCTTTTATTTTCTTTTCTTCCTACCAAACACATGATTAACCTTAGCTTCTATTAATTTTTTATTTAAAATGACAAAAATATAATATTTAATCTCAACCGTTGGTAAAAAAAATAAAATCTCAGCCATTAGTTCAAAAAATACCCGATACTCTCACCAATCAAACACCCCACCCCTAAAACCCACCCAATCTGCCCCGGCCGACCTCGCTCCGCCCGTCTGCCCTTCGCCGCCCCTTCACATTTCGGCCGCCACTCACCCGACGTCCGCCCTCAACCCGCTATCCCAAGCCCCAACCCAGCCCACCCCACCCCTTCCACATCATAGCCTACCCCCTCCCTGTTAAGCCCCTCCTTCCCATCAAGCTGCCATGCCCATCGCCCCCTTAATCCCTCCCCGAAGCTATCGCGTCGCCGATTTCCCCCAACTGTCCAGACCTGACTCTGTTTCCTCTTGCCCAGCCATGTCACGCGCCGTCCAAAGCAGCGTTGTTACCATTCCCCACGCCCGACCCCCTTCCTATGCCCTCCACCCGCGATAGCCAACCCTATGCCATCCAACCCTTGCTGATCACCCGAACCCATCAACCAAGCAAGCCCACCAGAGCGCCCCCGCCACCGTCGTCCCTTCCCCCTTCCCTTGAGAGATGAGAGATCGAGAGAGAGGGAGGTGAGAAGGAGAGAATTGTTTATTGAAAGATTTATCCAGTGTTTTTTCAAATTGTTAGAAGGTAGTCTTTTAGGGAAAAATATGAATTTTTTATGAAAAAAATAGAAAACATATGAAAAAAAATGTTATAGGTTTTTCAGGAGAAAACGTTATAGTTTGTTAAGTATCAATTGAAGAGTTGTGTCTCTCTGTAATGTTTTTTAAAAGTCAAAGGTGTTGTTGTAATTAATTTTAGTTAAAAAAATGTTTCTGTTATTTTAATAAAATATAAAAGATACTAATATAATTTACTCGAAAACAATTTATCAGATTATTAACAAGTTAAATTTTAATTAAAAAAAAAGATAAGTTACATTTTTAATATTAACATACAAGTATCAAATAATCACACATTTTAAATAACAAGCTTGCATTATGACTTATATGTGTATGTTCATATCATTACTGGAAACTGAAACGAATTTTTATTTTATTTTCATTTTCTAACTAATGGAGGCGGGTAATAATAATACTCATATATTGTTTTTAAGTCGTCAAAAAGCATAGCAGAAGAGCTTGATACTAGAGGTAAACTCAGAAAAATTAGTTGGGGTGAGAGACGTAAGTAGATTAACGAGTTAAAACTTGAAACAAATAAAAAGATGTTAAAATTTTAAGAGGGTGAATACTTTTATTTGCAAAATTAAAAAAGAAAAAAAAAGTTTATAGGGTGGCGTCCATATTTGTTTACAGGTGTCTCTGATATGCCATGTGAAAAAATATTGAATTGAAAGGTATTTCACATTTACATTATTGGTGAGTATAATATAAACTCAGAGTGACAAAACTTGTCAAACTCAAGAAAGAAAATCAACAAAATTAGTCAAATGGAAAAGAAACTAATTCCTAGATCCTAGTAATATGGAATATGAAGAAAAAAAAATTAGGGTATATGAAGAATTGGTTTAAACTCAAATAGAATAAACTCGTATATATTATATTATAAAGTAAAAATAAGCTACCGTATTTTAGTATTTTAAATTAATTGACTATGAAAGAAGAAAAAGATATGCCAATATGGCATATGGAATATGGAATGTGGGATATATCATTTAAAAAAAAAGGCAATGGGAGGAGAAACTGTACGTGTAGAACACAGGGGAAAGCCAACGATTTAATGTGTACATAAAAACTTGTCTGAAAATATATTTTAAATGAACAAAAACAAGAAAACGCAAATTATCATAAAAATAAAATAACTTGATAACAGGAAGAACTATAACTTATAACAATATTTTCATCCTCCACAACATTATTGTTATTCAGTGTGAGAGCTGAGAATATTTAATAATCAAAACGCAGCTGCGGAAAACGTGCATGGAAGATAGAAGAGAAGCAGGACTCAAAAAAAAAAAAAAAAAGCAACTAGGTTTTGAAAGGCACCAAAAAAAAAAAAAGTTTGACAAGTAATAAAACCACGCACTAAATCAGGATTCTTAAACACGGTGCAAATTTCAAAAATAACTGATTCATAAGTGTAAGGATCTCCTCCACAAAAACTATTCTTAAAGAATAAGAATTGTTCTTAGTATTTACGATAATTTATTAAAAAAAAAAAAACCCTTGCTTTCTCCCGCTCCAAGTCACTTGTTGTCTAATTCATCACGTCGTTGAAGCGTAGGCCTAATAAGATTGATAGAATGTAAGTGAGTTAAAACTATAGTTAGAACCAATTTTGATTAAAAATATTATAGTTTGTGAGATCTTTATATTACAATAACTTTTTATGTTTTACTTTTTACTGTAGTATATGAGAGCTTTTTACTGTTTGAGTAACTTACTTTGTCAAACATCCTATAAATGTATTAAGGATAACATTTGTACTTGCAGATATGAGTACCCATAGGTACCTGCCACAAATAAAATGGGTATGAAGTATACTATATGAGGTGATGGAGGATATAGGAGTTAAAATTAACCCCCGAGTGGGGAGTGGGGTAAAGGAAGCTCTTCTGCCCCGCCTCCATACCAATTATATGTTTCTTAATTTTCTTACATATATATATATATATATATATGTGTATGTATTCATGTGTATATATTTTTATGTATGTGTTTATGTATATTTAAATATATATATATATATATATATAAAGGACACGGATGTATTCAATTATAATAAAAAGAAAAATATAAAACCATTGAAAACTAGGCAAGAATGAGCTAAATATAATATTTACTCATGCTTATTGCTTTTTTAGCTTTGAACAAATTTGATTAAAATATTAATTTTTTGTTTTTTGTTTTTAGTTATCGCATAATACAAGTTTTGTCAATTACGATACTTAAGAATGATCAAATAATAGAGTTGGCATGAAGTTATAAAGAGAATAAGTAAAGAAAAAGAATAATGTTTTTAGTATTTTTTATGTTTTGATTTTTTTTTTAAATTTAGTTTTTAGATTTATGGAGTTTGGATTTTATTTAAGAATTATTTTGTAAGACAAAATGTGATTATATTGTGAAATTTTATAATTTATATAATAGAAATTGATTCGAGTTTAATAATATTGTAACAATTTTAAAACTCTAAATAGATAAACAGGTTGGGTATGGAGATAACTCCTCCGATAGGAATCCCCAACCCCGCCCCCGCATTAAATTAGACAAGTATCGAGGCAAGTATAATAGACAAAAGAATAGTAGGGTATGGGGGTAGGAGAATCATACCCGCCCTTTGCCATCCCTAAAATGTATTCATTTGATTTTCTTAGATTTTTACTACAATAAAAAATCAAAACAAAAGATCCAACAAAACCCATAAAAAAGCATATATATGGATTTATTTTTTGGTATTATTTATATTTATTTTTTGTTATAGTTTTAACAAAATAATTTAATATTCATTAATAAAAGAGTAAGTTGAAAATTTTATGTCACAAAACACAAACTTAAAGGACGAAGATAATATTTTTAAAAAATTATAAGGTACCATTTTGATTCAAACATCAAAACATCAAAGTGAGTTTCTCTAAAAACACAGGTACCAAAATAATAATATCTAAAAAAAAAAAAGGCAGAGCTGCAGAAAATGTGAAAGATAGAAGAGAAGCAACTATGTTTTGAATTAGTGAATTGTGAACCATGAAGAGGTGAAAAAAAAAAAGAGCAAAGGTTTGATAAATAATAAAACCTTGCAATGAATCTAGAGTCCTACAATTGGTGCAAAGCCCAAAAATAATTGGTTACATAAATGTGTGAATCTTCTCTTTTAAATATAAAAATTATAATTTCTTCTTCTTATTATTATTTAAAAAAGGAATAAGAACTATTCTTACGTATTTATATATATATATTTTTTAGGATACTTAATTTTCTCTCCCTCTACTACACATCTTGTCCAAAAATTTCTATTGATCACCATGGCCCCAAAACGCAGGCCTGTTGTGAAGTTTTTCATACAGATACTAATAAGATTAGATGTATTCATGTGTGTTTTTTTTATTACTAATATTAATTTCTTTGAGAGTATTTTCTATCGATTAGTTAGCCTAGTTCTCTTTCTTTTTTTTCTTTCTCCTAATTTTGAATTAATTATTAATATTACTTTTTAAGATGGTTTCACTATGGTTGATAATAACCTGCTGGAAATTAATGGGGCAAGACGCGGACGAATATAGACAAATCCTAATTCCTCTCCAAGATCTAATTTATGGAGAAAAATAAAAAAGGACACCAATAATTTTGTCTTGTGGAAAACCTTTTAATTTGAAAGGAAAAAAACACAGCACACACAGAGAAAAACTTCCATTATAAAATAATGGGTATACAACAATCTCACAAGTTTTTGCAATAACTTGAGGAATGCTCTCAACAAAAATTCTCTCACACTCACAAGTGTGATAATCTCACTATTTTCTCTCACACCCATTGTGGTAATATCCTAAAACTCTCTCTGTAAGGTATTGTCTTTCTCATAGGAACTCTCTTAATTTTTTTTTCTCTTCTTTCTCTTTGTTTTTGAGGAATGCCCTTGGGATGATTTCAACTAAAGAAGAGGGTATTTATAACTGAAATCCCTCTCTCCTTTTGCCATGTTCATATTGTGGGCATTCATTTTTTAACAAAAGAAGGCAACTAATTTGTACCTAACATGGCTGCTTATGGGAGGTACCTAACATGACCTTTTTGAAGTCAAATTTGGTGGGTTGAAAACATTAACATTAATTCTCCCTCTTTTCAATCCAAAAGGGTAGAGATTACTATAAGTCAACATCAACTCAAACTCATCCCGACAAGCTTGGAGCATAACTCAAGCTTATATGGACGGATCACCTTTGTTGCATGTCTGCTACATTTTTGTTGGTGTGAATCTTCTACACATGGATTAACTTCTTCTCAAATGCTTCACAAAAACAGTGATATCTGACGTCAATGTGCTTCGTTCTATAGCGGTAGGTGGCATTCTTACGCAGATCAATTGCATTATGGCTATCGCAATAAACTACGTACCCATCTTGATTTAAACCTAGATCTTGGAGAAAATTCTTTAGCCACAACATCTCTTTCCCTGCTTATGTGAGTGCTATATACTCAACTTCTATTATAAATAAAGCAACACATTTTTGCAGCTTGGACTGCCATGATACAGCTCCCCTGCAAAAGTAAACAAGTACCTAGATGTAGACTTTCTACCATCAAGATCATTGGCTATGTCTACATCCACACATCTTTCTAAGACTGATCTCCCTGTCCTAAAGCTCAGGCACATTTTAGATGTGCTTCTCAGATATTTAAAGATCCACTTAACAGCATCCCAATGCTCCTTGTCTGGATTTGCTAGAAAACAGCTCACAACTGCTACTGCGTGAGCGATATTTTGCCTTGTACAAACCATCACATATATCAAACTTCCAACTATTGAAGAGTAAGGAATAACCAACATCTTCTTCTTTTCTTATTCTAAAAAAGGACACTTCTTCTTGGTGAGTTTCAACTGACCACCAAAGGGTGAAGAGACTGACTATCTCCTTTTACATTGAACCCTTCAAGTATCCATTCAACATAGTTCTCTTGTAAAAGCCATAACCTTCGAGACCTCCTATCTTCGATAATCTCCATTCTCAAAATTTGTTTGGCTGGACTCAAGTCTTTCATGTCAAAGATTCCAGAGAGTTTTTTCTTCAGTTGATTGATCATTTTAGCATCCTAGCTAATTATTAATATGTCATCAATATATAATAGTAGGATGACGAATTTCTCACTAGGAAATTGCTTAATGTTGACACAGGAATCTACTACGGTTCTCTTGTACCCTTGATCGATCATAAATGAATCAAACTTCTTGTACCATTGTCGTGAAGCTTGTTTTAAACCATACAGGCTCTTTTTCAACCTGTAGACTAAATTTTTTTTTTCCTTTGACCTCAAAACCTTTAGGCTGCTACATGTAGATTTCTTCTTCTAAACCTCCATAAAGAAATACAATCTTCACATTCATCTGTTAAATCTAGAGATCTAGGTTGGTTGCTAATCCCAAGGTTACTCTGATCGATGATATTTTCACCGCCGGAGAGAAAATTTATCAAAGTCGATTCCTTTCTTCTGTCCAAACCCCTTGACGACTAATCGAGCTTTGTATTTCACCAGATTGTTGTGCCATCATCTTTTAATCAAACACCCATTTGTTCCTCAAGATTTTCTTGCCTTTTGGAAGTTTTACCAACTCAAAGGTGTTGTTCTTCATGAGCAAATTCATATCTTCTTGCATGGACTCCATCCACCTGTATTTGTCTTTATGAGCCATTACTTCTTGGAAGCGTTCTGGCTTGCCCCTTTGGGTAAGAAGGACATAATCGAAAGACAAGTATCTTATGGATGATATCTGATTTTTGGTCGACCTTCTGAGCAGTTGCTCATCATTCTTGGGTATTAAATTTTGCTTCCTCTAATCATTATCCTGTTGTACTGGTACATCTTTTTCAGCATCATCGTCATCATCAACAGGAGGCAATTCTAAATTTTCATCTGCTTCTTACATTTCTTTACCACCTGGTAATCGTTGTTGTGGATGAATAAGCTCAGGTGCATCTTTTTTAGGTTGTCCCTCTTCTTCACTTGAATCTTCAATTGTCTGGTCCTCATGGAAGACCACGTCTCTGCTCCTCCTTAAAATCCTCTTTATTGGATCCCAAAACCTATACCTGAACTCTTCATCTCCATAACCGAGGAATATACATGAAAGCATCTTATCATCAAACTTTGATCTTTGTTCCTTTGGCACGTGCACAAATGTTTTGCACCTGAATACCTTCAGATAAGAGTAGGAAACATCTTTTTTAGTCCAAACTCTTTCTGGAATGTCAAACTTCAAAGGAACTAATGCAGACCTATTGATCAAGTAGCATGCGGTATGCACAGCTGTTCCGCAGAGAGGATTTGATAGTTCCGATGATCCCATTATACATCTGACTCTCTCTATAATGGTGCGATTTATTCGTTCTGCTAAACCATTAAATTGAAGAGTACTGGGTATATTTTCTCATGCCAAATCCCATGTTTAGAGTAGTAATCTCTAAACTATAAGAAGTGTATTTGCCTTCATTGTCTGATCGAAGGCATTTCAGCTTTTCCATTTTTCTCTTTCTACCATGGCATGGAATTGTTGAAAAAATCTAAAAACCTGGTCTTTTGTTTTCAATAGATACACCCAAACTTTTCTAAAAGCATCATCTATGAAAGTTACAAAATATTTAGCTCTTCTTAAGGACTCAACTTCTATAGGACAACAAACATCAGAGTATACATGTTTTAATACTTTTTTTTTTCTTTTAGTGGAGGAACTTTTAAATGAAACACTATGCTGCTTTCCAAATAAGTAATAATCACAAGGATCGGATAAAGTACCTTACTCCAAAAGAATAAACTTTTTCTTTGTGAGGTGTTGTAGTCCCTATTCACTCATATGGCCAAGCCGCTTATGCCATAGAATTGGTGAAGCATTGGCTACTACATTTACCCTATTCACGCAAGCTTTGTTATCAATTTTGTACAACGTGCAACAAAGCTTTTCTCTTATGATGATCATCGATCCTTTACAGAGCTTCCATTTCTTATTGCTAAAGTGACTCTCGTACCCTTGCTCGTCTAAGGCATTTACCTAGATCAAATTGAGGCATAAATTAGGAACATGTCTTACATCTTTTAATGCCAGTTAGCAACCAACATTTTGTCTGAATACTTACATCTCCAATTCCGACAATCTTGGAGCATGAAGAATTTTCAATCTTCACATTACCAAAGTTACCTACTTGTTAGTGGTGAACATCTCCCCATTAGGAGTGATGTGGAAAGAAGCTCCTGAATCTATCACCCACTCGACCATGTTATCGCTGACATGCAAACATTCATTGGTAAGCACTATAACTACTTCTTCTTCTACTGATGCTAATATAGTCGTGTTGTTGTCGCCACCATTTTTCTTTTAACTGGCTTCTTGCTATTCTCGCGTCAAAATCCAATTCTTCTTTATGTGGCCCTTTTTCCCACAATGAAAATAGCCATCATTTCTATTTCTAGATTTTGATCTTCTTGTGGACTTTTTGTTCCTAATCGTATTCCTCCCTCCTCTGTTTTGATTTCTACTCCTATTTTCTGTAACAAGGGCTTGAGTATCCACACCTTATGCCTTATTTTGCTTCTCAAATGATACCGAGGCTTTTGCAATGACTTCATGTTCTAACTTATCCTTTCTGTAAGTAAGAGTTGTAATAAGGTGATCGTACGTCAAAGAGAGTGTCGCCATGATGAGTATAGCTTTTTTTCGTCGCTAAACTTCACGTCGAACTTTAGTAATTGTGAGATCATGTCGTTGAAGTTGCTAAAGTGCTATAGTATATCTACATTGTTTGGCATCTGCATCCGGTATAGCTCCTTCGACAAGTAAAAGTTGTTTGACAAATTCTTTGTCAATCATACTAGGCTTATTCTCTTTGCCTAATAGAGTCTTATGGACATTTTGTTGCATAAGGAGATCCTTCATTCTCCTTTGCTAGAAGGAAAAATTTTCACTGCTGTTGAACTTCTCAATCTCGATCTTCTGGCCCGTCATGTTGCTATAATAACCGTATTTTACTATAGTAGCTGAGCAGCTACAAGAACCACACTGTTACAGAAACTTTACTACTATGTCTTGTCTTTGTTCACTATTCATGAATAGTGTCTTATTTTTCATGAATAGTATCTTCGCAGGCAAAATCTGCTTTCCCAAGGCTCCAATCCCAGCTGCTCTGATACTAGTTGTTGGGAATATAGACAAATTTTAATTCCCCTTTAGAGTCTAATTTAAGCAGAAAAATCTTCAAAATTTTTATATCATGAAAAACCTTTCAATTTGAAAGGGGAAAACCACGACATACATAGAGAAAAACTTTCACTATAAAATAATGGGTATACAGCAATCTCTCAAGTTTTTGCAATAACTTTAGAAATACTCTCTACAAAAATTCTCTCACACTTACAAGTGTGGTAATCTCACTGTTTTCTCTCACACTAACTGTGGTAATCTTCCAAAACTCTCTTTGTGAGGTATTGTCTTTCTCACAAAAACTCTATTAATTTTTTTTCTCTTCTTTCTCTTTGTTTTTGAGGAATGCCTTGGGATGATTTCAACTAAAGAGGAGGGGTATTTATAGCTGAAATCCCCTCCCTCCTTTTGCTCATGTTCACATTGTGGGCATTTAATTTTCAACAAAAGAAGCCATCTAACTTGTACCTAATATGAAACAGACAAAACACACCCTCAGGCAGAAAAAAAAAAACACTACACAATGTATAGTGAATCACGCCTCTTCGTTAGTATATAGTAATACTTTAATTTATTATGATTTTATTTAACTTTACTTTATTTTATTTTTTTTAATAAGTATTATATTATATGTAAAAAAACAAACAAAAAGGTGACGACATTAAAATATATATATATATATATATATCTATACTATTAAAAAATACATAATTTCAAAGAGTTAAACACTTAAGCTGATCCGAGTAAAGAAAATGGGAGAATCAAATCAAAAGTTTTGTATCTATTCGCCTCAATTATTCAATTACTTTCAGACTTTGTTAACTTAAAAACTTGGACGTTGGATTTCAAAGGTTAAAAAAATTCACTTTTTTATTTTTTTTCTGTTGCAGCATGATTTCACGTTTCCCAAGTGTTTATCCATGACCGGCAAAACACTTTACAAACTCTGTGAAATTTGCCTCTTCTTTAGTATATATAATTATGTGTGTGTGTGTGTGTGTTTTTGGTACGACTGGCCTCTATGGGCAAAATATGACTTTGATGCTCCTGATCTAGCAAGGGAGAACTAGTCATCTCTCTGAATATATAAAATAAACGTATATGTGTATGACTAGCCTCTATGGCCAAAATATGACTTTGCTTATGTTATGGTTGCTAGGCGATTATGGTTTATGGTGTGACAGCTGTGTTGCTTTTATGGTCTGTTTGAGACCTTTAAACTCTAAAATCTATATTAGCTTGGTTTAATTTCCCTTTGTCACCAATGTCAGTTTTTATGTTTTGTTTGGGAAATCTATTTGGCTTCGTTTGAGTTCCTTTTGTTATATAGTTTCACTTTCCTCTTTGTTAGGTTCCTGTTAGATTTTTCCATCTTCATATTTAAAGTCCCCTAAAACCATGATATGATTTCTTGCGCCTTGTGATGGACAGTCCATCAAACTGCATGTGCTTTATGACTAAAAATTATGTTTTTTTTAATGGGTAATTGTATTCCAACTCAAGAAAGTACACACACTAATATTGATGAAAGTGACTAAATTATATAAGAATACCTAATCTTGATTTCAAACTGGCTCCACCGTTAAATTCTAGTGAGACATTCAAGGGGATTAAACTTCTATCAATAAGGCTTACTAATTATAGATAAATAACTCCAATTGATCAAGACTATAAGACCCGTATTATAACGGGCACCTACAACAGCACCATAGAGGGTAAGTTCAAATAGGTTGTACTTAACACAAAACCAGATGATGGATAGACCACTCCAGTTATTACAAATTATGAAAACAACCACAAAACTAGAAACACAAACCGAAGGCAATGCTACCTTTGAATTACAATACAAAACCAAAGCATGAGCATAGCAAAAGCCGTTGGAATCTATCCGGCCATCGTGAGCGGAGAGCCCAGAGACTATTGCAAAAACTAGAGTTGGAGATATGGGAGAAAGGGTGAGCCTTCACTGATGCGTGATAGTCACATGTCGTTGCAGCCCGATGCCAGGCCAGCCAAAGAGGCCCCACGAAGGAATGTGACACTAAGGAGAGTAAGGCCCCCAAACAGCCGAAGCACACCCCCACCACCACCACCACCACCACCACCACCACCACCACCACCACAAACCCCCCCCCCCCTAGACGAACTCCACCAAGCATCCCTCTCTACAAAACTTTGACCCTCACCAACCCCAAGATCTCTGACAACCCAATGATCGAAGGCCTCGACTGTCTTCTAGTCCTCATTAGCCTCTCCCTCACCCCCGCTCCTATTGCACACTCCTTTCTTTGACGCCCCTTGCCTATGAGCCAAACTCCTCCTGGACCACTTTTGCCTCATCAATCTGGTGCCAAAACTTCAGGCTGGGAGTCCAAAGGCCAGCCCGAAGGTGACCCCAAACTCCGGCCTTGCATGGCTTGGCAGCGCACGAAAGAACAGGCCAAGAAACCCTAGCAGAGCTCGAGAGAAGAGAATATGTATGATGTTTGATACTTAGCAAAACTTATGATGACACTAAAGGAAATGCTCATAGATATGTATCACGCATGCTTCAGAAAACCTTTGCAGCAGATTCAGCAAATGATATCACATGGTCGCTCATCCATGAACAAATTTCATTACCTGATACATAACAAACCCAAAAAATAAACAGTAAAATTAGAAAAGAAAATTTGTATTTCAAGGAACCAGGGCCTCCCCAGAAAATTTGGTTCATTCGAGGAAACCAAGACCTCCCACACTAACTTATGTTTGGTACAAAAATATATTCCCTTTTGATACAAAATATTTAGCATACTATTTTAGTTAAACCGTGAAGTTTAAATACATAGAGATCACAAGTAATCACATTACACCACACTAATCTCTAACTAGGACCATTACATCCTTCCCCACTAGAACAAACTTATTGACCCATTCCAAATATAAGAAAGAAAGAAAGAAAGAGTTAATTATATAATTATATCTTCCAGTTTTAATTATCTTTTAATTTATCCATCTGTTCATAGAAACTACAAGATATCTTTTGAATTTTAAAACTTATTTCAATTTCATCCCTACAAATAAAAAATTAAACAAAACAACATAACTACCCTTAAATAGTTATGATAAATATTTTGTATATTAAAGACATGAAAGATCTTAAAATAAAGCATCAAATTTTAAGAAAAGATCTTAAATTTTAGACTTAAATTTTAAAAAAAATTAAAAAAAATTCTCAAAAAAAAAACATATATCTTGTAAACAAATTGGGTTTAATTAAGAGTATTTTCATTTTACCTCTATGTTTTTTAAGTTAAAAAAGCTTGCAATAGATAAAATTGAAACAAAATTTTCAAATTCAAATGACACTTTTGTAATTTCCAAAAACAGAAGAATGCGTTAAAAAATAATAAAAATTAAGAAGTATAGTTATGTAATTAACCCACATAAAAATTAGGAAATGCCCATAATAGAGTTAGTGATCCATTCTAACTATAAGAAAAAAAATACTAACAATTCAAATAAATAAAAGAAGAGATAATTAAATAATAAAAAAGAAATGATTAAATAATTTACGTAAATTTAATAAGTATTAAGACCGAAGGTAGTGCTTAAAAGAGAAATACTAAACAATTTTAATCACAAGCCAACTGACATGTGATCAAGTAAATCATAATGTGATTCCATTGAAGAAGAATATTTTATAAATACACATTCCATGAAAAAGAAGAGTTAGGTGTGATTTTCATTTTAAGCTTCTACTGGCCGTTGAGCCTGAGGTATTTTCACCATTCCTGTTGCCACCTTTTTAGTTGCTCCAACCCCATATTGAGCTTCTGCTAGGTTTTCATTTTCAATCCTGGCAAATACTGGTTTAGGTTGTGCCATCACCTGACCACCCTTTAGCCCACCCCACTTGGTCTCGCCCTATATGCAAAACCAGTCGTCAATTTACCAAAGAATGTCACATATTAATAATTTAGTATATAATATAAGCATTTCCAGGAAAACACACATGAGAGAGAGAGAGAGAGTGAGAGAGAGACAGAGAGAGACCCAGGTTGCAGCATCAAATTGGTCCTTGGTCAAGCCAAGCTGTGAGTATATTCTCCAACATAAACTTGGTGCCACGGGGGATAGTGCAATTGCTATTATGCTCATGGTTTCTAAAATAATTACGAGGTCCTGTTCCAAAACAAGAGAAAACACTTGAGACATTAGATATTGTCCATTGATTAAATTTACTTAACATGAGAGAGAAAGAGAGAGACGAGATGATTCAAAACTTGGATTTCTTTGGCCTTGAAAGAATGTTTTCAGCTCTTGCTTGGAACAAATCATACTGGTGTGAAGGTTTGTTTTAGGCAAAATAAGGAAATGCTCCAAAAAAGTGTAATCATGTATGCTTTTGAAAACCTTCGCAGCAGATTCAGCAGCGGCGCCCCCTTGCTTGAAGAGAGACCATGGTGCCTGCTCATCCATGTACAGATTTCCGGCATTACCAGTCTCAAGCACAGCCATACAAGCAGATGATAGTGAGAGATTTTCATAATGAACTTGAGCTTCTTTGACCTATCTTCCAAAAAAAAAAAAAAAAAGTTACGAAGGTATGGTATTTAAAGGAGCACACTTATTTACAAAATTACAACTGCAGGGTTTACAAAAAAGACGTGACATGACGTTTTAATAATGAGTTTACCAATTTTTCTACATTATTCTTGAATGTAGTTCCTTCAGCTGCAATACTTGAATCAACAACCAAAGTTGATTGGCAGTTCTTCTTTAGAAGACCTAAAGTACGGTTAAGCAGATTTCCTGCAAAGGGTACACGGCTTCAAAATCCAAACACAGATAATTTATCACAAAATATAATGTCAACAATATAAAAAATTTTGACTGGCAATTAGAATAATACCTATTGTGTTCGCTAGATGTGCATTCACTACATTGACGAAGCGGTCTTCTGAATAGTCTCCGTCCCCACCAAATTCCACCTCCCTCAGGAAGAAGTATCGGACTGCATCAGAGCCGAATTTACTGACCAAATCATTCGGTTCGATTGTATTCCCTAGCGATTTTCCCATCTTCACACCATCCTAGATTACAAAATAAAAACCATTTCTGCATGAAGTAAAAAATTAGCTAAATGGAACAAAAGTTTTTTATAAAAAAAAAAAACAAAAGAGAAGAAGAACCCTCAAGCTAACTTACACATATATTTTCACTTTAACTTTAGTGGCAATTACCTTCTATCTAAAATCATAAAGTTTATAAAGACCATGATAATATTCCTAATTATCTTTTGAGAAGCAATTTCAAAATAAGCTACTTTCAGAGAAAGGCATAAATTAAATGCTAAAAGAAAAATACCTTTGTCAAGAATCCATGGCCAAACACCATCTTGGGAAGGCCTAGTCCAGCAGACATTAACATAGCTGGCCAGTAAACCGCATGGAAGCGTAAAATATCCTGTAAACAAATAAATATCTAACTATCAGTTCGAGTCGTGCAACGAGTTACAATAGGAAATAACAATGGTAAAAAAAAATACCTTGAAAGTGCATTTGCAAGACTTCAAACAAAAGCAAACCAGAAGAACATACCATTTTTCAAATAAGTTTTAATAGGTGATATTTTCCAAGTATATTTTAGAGAAGCATCATCACATGACACCTAAGAGTCTAAGACTGCCTAAAGATACGTGAAAAGTGGAACTGAGGAACAAACTAAAAACAACTGATAGCAGCAGCAAACAAGAAACCACTTTGGCAAAAATTGTGCCATGATAGCATTATCTAGAAAAGCTTGTCCCAAAGTAATCATATACTTGCAAGTTAAAAATACAAATCTTAGGATGGCAAGAAATTATCATACCTTTCCTATCAAGTGTAGTGTAGCAGGCCAACCCAATGAAACAGCATTTTGTAAGTTAGGTTCCTCCGTGTCCTCTGAAAGGGCTGATATAACTGTTTTTAACAATATTCATGCAGTTTTTTTTAAGCCCAGTTTTAGGATTATGTAGGAGAAAATGAATAATGATGAGCCATAGTTTTGCACTATTTAAAAAATCTTAAGCTAAAGAAGAATACATAGTTCGATGTTAATACAGAAAAACATCATACCCCAGCAAAGCATCAAACCAAACATATATAGTTTGCTTGCTGTCATTAGGAACTGGGATTCCCCAATCCACAGATGCTCGAGAAATGGAGAAGTCCCTTAGGCCACTTTTAATCCAACTTTGCAGCTGGGGGAAAGGAAAGCTGAAATTCAGGTACTGACATCACAGAAATCTACGGAGCACATTTAAAGACTACAATGCTTCATGATCATTGCATTTTTGTGGCGTTTTGCACCAGGCAGAGTCAACATATAATCCAAGTTTCGAAGCATCTAAATACTGGTGTTACAAGAAGACTATATAATTGCTTCAGGAATATATCAATGGCAAAGAGCAGTTCATGTATGATTATACCTTTACTATTAAAGTTTCATACGACTCACTGCCTACTCCTAAAGTGAGAGCCTTAACTGTTAATATTCTCCAAATAATACTAATGAAGAATTCTATAAGAAAACATGCGACTGCCAATTAGAACGACAGACATTTAAAACAATGTTCGGTAAATACCCACATAAAGAATTTTCCACATTCTGACCTCATTTAGATGAAATGAAGGCTTCACAAAATCTGGATTTTGTGTCAGAGTATCCTCCAAAATTTTTTGATACTTGGACAATGCAAAAAAGTAATTATCCTCTTTCCGTGGAACACATGGTTTTAAATGCATGGGGCAACAATTGTTATCAAGCAGTTCTTTCTCATCCTGCAAACCACAAGCTGAATGTCACATTCTGGATATATACAGGCAGAGACAGTTCTTCACAACAAAAACAATTGACCAATCCATGTTCAACTAAACGTAAAAAGAAAAGCAATTATAACGCGCCAACATAAGATATGAAGAAAAAAATACAAAAACACCAAAAATTAGTGTTGTTTCCACAACCAAAGGCAACTTTAAATGGAAAAAACAAACCTTATACTCTTCGCAGTTGACACAATAAAGTCCCTCATAGTTAGCTCGGTAAATGTCTCCATTGGCAAGAACCCTTGAGTAGAACTCCTTCACTATTGCTTCGTGCTTGGGATCAGTTGTCCGAATGAACTTGTCATAAGCTATGTCCAACTGCGAATACAGAAAAAAATAAATAAATAAATAGCATATATAAAACAAGGACACTCAACTGAGAATTAAACAAAATTAGTAACAAAAAAGAAAACTGAAATCAACATAAAAATGAGAATCTAAAAAAGAATTTTACATCTTGCCATAGATTCTTGTAAGCTTGAGAAAAGACACCACAATGTTCCCTCGGACCGGAACCATTAGCAGCAGCCGCGGCAGCAATCTTCTCCCCATGCTCGTCTGTCCCGGTTACAAACACAACTTTATTCCCTAAAAGCCTCTGAAACAATATATCAAATATGCAACAAAAGCATTGTTAGCCTTTCCAACCCTCTTTTTTGGCACAAAAGTTACTCTCTTTTTTTTTTTTTGATGAACTTCCTGCTTCCAAAGATGTGTAATAACATCCAATACAAATTCTTGAAACGCCATTAAAAATTACTAAAACATAAAGTGGAACTCTTATCCTAGAAACTGAAATTTCAAGTAAATTACAAGATTTTCCATTCAAATACACAAAAATGGAAGTACCTACCTGAAAGCGGGCAATGGCATCCGCAGCTATAGTGGTGTAGGCGCTGCCCATGTGGGGAGGGGCATTTACGTAATAAAGCGGAGTTGTGAGGACAAAGGGCTCTGCCTCAGCCACGCCTAAATTGCTGTTGGTCACGGCAGTGCAGAAAACTGCTTTGCGAGAAGACGACGACGGCGATGGAAGTTTCCGGCGAAAGTGGAGGTAGGTCTTGAGACGGGAAGCTTTAGAATTGAGCGTGTAGCATTGCAAAGGGTTCAGAAAGCAGAGAGCGTTTTGTGCGGGGGCGCAGTTTATTCTCGCCGCCGCCATTTTACCCGACGTAGTGTACTTCAAACGGTGTCTTTTGCTATGAACAACTTGGTCCCAAGTGTGTTTGGTTTATTCAAAATATATATATATATATATATATATATTTGGGTTGTTACTGTTGGGTCGACAAGAGAAGAACTGGTATTTGGAGGGAGAAAAGAGGGAAGAAGGGAGGAGGAGGAAGAAAAGATAATCCAATTGAATTTGGGCAGTCGTTTTTTGCTTTTTTAGATGCTTGAACTGGTTGCAACCACGTGCACGTGTGTGTTTCTAACTTTTCTTTTTTTTCTTTTTTCTTTTTGTTTGAAGGATGTGCGTTTTTAACCTTGTTTATCACAAAAACTCATGAACTAATTTTCTTTTTTGTTTCTTCTACATTCTTTTACAGCTGTTTTAACTTGCGCAATTAGTTGATAATATCACGAATTGCAATTGGTAAAATATGAAATGCTTATAACAGGGCAAATTTTAACTTTTATTTGTGTAGGAATTGTCCCTTCTTGAGCATATTTTTTAAAAGGGTTTTAAAGCATCTTTTAAGTAGGCATCTTTTTAAAGCATGTTTAACAAATATTCATTTCTTTTTTAAAAAAAAATGTTGTCTCAAAAGGGAAAAAAAATGCTCCTCATCTTTCTTTAGTAAAAAATAATCCATCTTACCACTTTATTAGAAGAGAAATTGTAATAAATGACAAATATTGGAAACTAAATGTAGTGAGCAGCGGTACTTCTTTGCTCTTCCTTTGCAACAGTCGTTGTCATCAACCAGTTGAAGAGGTGGAAATCATTGACACCAAAGAAGACGGACTAAAAGCAAGATCGTCAACAGAGCTCGCAAAGGTTGGAGATCAAGGTCGTGAAGAGCTCACGTCTTGGCAAAATCTTGCATTTGCAACTAAGCTCGTGTTTGGTCTCACTTCTCTATTGAGTTGAGGGAGCTCAACAAGACCCTGTCATTGATAACAGGCCGTTACTTACAACAGTGGAATAATGTCAATGATGACGAAAACAGGACTGCATCGCGGGCCCAGAGGGAGGGGTGTCGCGGGTATTCTTGAAATTTTAGATGCAAAATATGTAACCAATTTCTTTTCCCGCCTCTAAATGTGTTATTTCTTTCCCTCCCAAAAAAAAAAAAAAAGAAAGAATAATCCCTTTTTTGTTAGTTTACAGATTCAGCGAAATCATGAAGTTCCACAGCTACGACACGATTATGATGTCTTCCTCATCTCATATATTGCACTTCAGACCACTCTAGGTTGGTGCAGTCCCCAAAACAGCCTCAATATGATCTATTATCACATTACCCAACCCAACCTTATGCACATGACTGAATGAGGAAAGACAGAGGCAATGCATCAACGTTCTGCTTCCGCTTCCCCACATCAGAAGGATATCCCTGAGCAGGGGCAAGTGGAGCTCGTGGAGCTGCAAAAGCCAAACCAAACCACAATGATTGGAATTCACAACCACCCATTCGACTACCAACTTCGGATCATTGTGGCCAACCCCATGGAACTTCCTTATTTCTGTCCTTCCAAATGCCCCAGAGAACCCAGCATAGAACCTCAAAGTCAGTACAATTAAGCATGCGTTTGGAGAATTGGTTCAAATCAATTAGTTTGAATTCGAACAATGTAAAGCTCTCTATTGCTAGTGTTTTGAACGAAGGTTCTTAAACACCCTCTAAAAAGATCATAAATAGAGGGGAGTAAGTTATCTGATTCCCTATGGGATGCGGAGACTTTTTCCCAAAGGGCACAATTCAGCCACAGTGAATTGGCTGCTTCACAGCCAACCAAAGCATGGAAAGTCAACTCCACCTTCCAATGGCAACTTGAACACCCTTTTGCTTAAATTAAACATTGTAGGAAGGATCTCAATAAAACATCTCCAAACGAACAACTTCACCTGTGGGGGACACCCAACCTCCAAAGGAAGTTACACCACCTTCTATCAGTGCCGGCCAAAGAAGCCGACTCAGTAGCTGACAGCAAGGAATAGACTCTCTTGGAGTCAAAATGCCAATACAGAGAGTCCCTACATCGGAAAAGACTAGTTGGAATATTAAAGGTAGCATTGCAATGCAATCCACGTCCCAAAGAGCCTCTTGAGCATTAGCACTATCCCAAAAATTAGTAATAGGATCCAAAAACTCAGCAAACCACCCAGTCATTGTTATTGCAATCCGTCAGAGTAAGAGGTTTATAAAAAGGGGGGTTCATGGATAATCAAACACACGAATTAATGCTATCTGCCACTGCATTTTACAGCTTAGATCACTTTACTTGTAAGATGCATGGTTTACATAAGCTAACACTGGCTAAAACAGTCTCATTGGCATGTGGGAGCAGCCGACGTGCTAAAACCACAGATTTTGTAGATTTTGTCTCTTGCATGAAATTGGCTAAGCACGTAAGCCATGATCCATGAGTAGCAAGATATTAAAGGGAGAAAAAGAAAAAGGAACAACACAAAAATCATTAGAAAACAAAGTAAGTTTTGAAGCAAAATGTATTCAACCTCTGACACAAAAGGTTGCAGTTTAGACTCTCAAGAGCAGCATCAAACTCTGTAACAAGTGAAAGAAAATCAGAATGGATATTCAGCAGTGTTATATGAACTCGATTAAAATTGAAACACCAACAGCAAACATTCAAGCTGCATTATGGTAAAAAAAAATGTAAAGTCCTCCTCTGCCAGTCGTGGTTGACCTCAACAAGCTCCAAGCAGTGGCAGAGTTACCTAAAAGAACAACAGACCATAGCAATTAAAAACTCCTATATGGCTAAAAGACACAAGGTAGCTAGATGGTTACTTCACACTAAAACACAATAATTTAAATTTGATACAAATAGTCTCAAGTTTCCACAAAAGCATCCTGCTTGGGTGCAAAGATAATTAAAGAAACCGCTCATTTGAGTTTTAACATAAACTAATATCCAACCCACCAGATGTATAATCTCACAGATGTGAGTTTTTTCCCCCTTTCTCATTAACCTAAATCAAAGCCCATAAGGAATAGATTAACTAATAGATAGCAACCAGGTAAATAAATGCATACAATGCTTAGCAATCCAGAGCCAGGCCACTCCATTTTCTCTTTCAGTGTTTCACCAATTCACGTTACCGTAAGCTAAAGTGATTGAGACCTTTAATCTACTCTAAAGAAGCAAAACAACAAGCACACATCATGTAGCATAGCGGGCAATAAACATCACTTCTGTCTCAGTTACCCAACTTCCCTAAATCCTGCAGCTATTCAAGGTAACAACAACACATACAACTATGGCTAATTGTGAAAGAACATACCCAAATTTTGGCTCCTTAAATAGTTTTTCAAGAGTGATCTCAATATAAAAAAGACCCAACAAGACTAACATATTTCAGCATAATACCTTATATCATTTCTTCAAGGTGTGTATATTTTTAACACAAAAACTTATATCATATAAATGCATCACTAAGGAAAAAAAATCCATTAAACATATATGTATGATTTATGACCGATCTCATAGCGATCCTTACAGTAAAATTAGCACTGTTGGAATCTACTAACAAGTAACACCACCATTGAAAAAAAACAGCCTTTAAAATTCATTAATTAGCTTAGCAGATTACATAAACATTGGTATTTTTACTATCTAAAATCTAGAAAATTAGGTAGTCAAAAATAATTCCAATAATGTAAAAGAGAAAAGAAAAGCACATACTCTATTCATATTCCACTCGCATAACCTGATGTTTGTCCCCAGTTATGAAAAACAAATCGATATTATTATCTATACACTAAAATTCCCCATTAGCTGATGAAAATTTTCAGAAATTAAATTGAACAATAAATCTCGTACGTATAAATATGAAAAACATCTTACAATAGAAAAAATGAATTGAGATTAAAAGTAGGCATATTGGTTTAGAGAGACATACTGGTTCAGTGCTTCTTGTGCCTCTGCACAAAGGGAGAATTTTTTGCATCCTCCTCTGCGAAATCAAATTCAGAAAAGAATCGTTCAGATCAAATCGTAGCGATACATATACAAATATATATATATATATATGCACAAACATAAATATATGGAGAGAGAGAGACAGAGAGTAGTACCAGTGAGGCCGAGTGAAAATTTGGTGATGATAGTGCCGGTAATCGCGAAACCGACCAGGAAAGGCCAGTTCCTGTTCCACTCACGCTTGAAGAACACCGGCCACGGATCGAACTTTCTCATTTTTGCTCTTCTTCTTCGCTCGCGCTTTTTCACTTGCCAAACTCAAATTGTCAGCAGGTTTCCCAGGCTTCATTAGGTCTCCATCCTTTATCTAATCGAGGGAGAATCGGGAGTCGGAGGTAAATGACGAACGTGTCCTCGTAGTTTGGGTTCTGTTGAAGATGTTAATTTGGGCCTTAGGCCCGGTCCACGCTGGCAGGGCTGACCCCGCCCAAAAAATAGCAGGAAATATTACCTTTTCAAAATTAATTGAATTACAGTAAATGTCATATTTTGAAAATAATTTTTATAAATGTAAAATTTATTATGTAAATAATTTATCTATTTTTTTTGTTTATAGTTTAAATAACTTTTATTTACACAATAAATGAATTGTGGTGTAAACAATGTATTTATCTTCTTGTTTACAATGTAAATATTTCTTATTTACATAATAAATAGGTTGTTTACATTATAAATCTAACATTTGTTATAAATATTTTTAAAAACTGATATTTACTTTAAAAAGTTTCAAAAATTTGACATTTTTCTCATTTTCTCTTAAAAAAACTATGTCGCCTGCCCAAATTTTGGGCTGAAGAAGTAGGCTTAGCCCATCCCTAGACTTGGGTTAGGCTGTTGTCTGTGTCAAATGTTTGGGCTTCAGTTGGCCAATTTGGGTTGACCCAAATTTACAACTTTTTTTTTGGCTAACAAATGTTTTTGCAAGTAAGAACCAAACATTAAGGGCACTTAACAAGCTGATTGCAACTGAAAATAATGGTTTAAAAACTATAGCATGTGATATCTTTACATTATATAAATCTTTTGTTTTAATGTAGCTGTTGAGAGTTTTTATAATATAGTTTGTTAAAACCAATTGATTCTAAGCAACTTGTTAAATGCCCTCATTGTCTCTATCAAGCTATTATTCTGTGCTAGAAAGTGAGTAGTTTTTTATTCCATTATATATATATATATATATATTTTTCGCTAATGAATGCTAACGAGTAAAATAATAGGTAATAATTATGCCAATTTATGCCACATGCCACTTATTTTACAATTTGATTCATTTATGTCGTTGGCTCAAAACTATTTGAAAATATGCCAAAGTAACATAACTAAAATTTATTGTTCCAACTAAAATACCTATAAAATAAACCTAGGTTTTTTATCTTCTCCATTATCTCCTTTCCCTCTTTTTCTCTCTTCCTCTTCTCTCTTCTGCTATGTTTATCATCTACCGAAGCCTCCACCAGATATCTTTGATCTCTTTGTCGCATGAAGTCACTCCTAGATTTGGCTTCCTCCAATCAATGGCATTTTTTGGCGTTGTGATGCAACTTTGATGGCAAAACCGCTAGGTCTATGGTGAAAGCGTTGAGAAAATCAATAGCGTCTATAATGTTGCAACACAACCTCCTCGCTAACGTTGCTTTTCCTTAAGTGACTAGTCATGGCACGAGTGGTTACCTCAGGATTGCTTGATTTGCAAAGCATTGCTAGGAGATCTCCGCCCACCAAAGATGCATCACCGTCACCTTAGCATGAGTCGGCCTTCTCCCTCTCTAGTGCAAGCCTCACCTCTACATAACATTATGTGCGACTCATCTCTGTCGTGGAGGAGATTCAATGGCATTCCTTCTTCGTCATTAAGGAGATCTACAAACCGACTTGTCGTCATCGTCTTAGTTTCTTTTTTAAAAAACAATTTTTTAATTTATCATTTTCTTTTGTCATCTTTATAGCTTTTTGTATTTTTTGTGAATATTGATGCATTTTTTAAAAAATGTGTAGTGTATATTTTGGTTAAAAAATGATGGTAGTACATTCAACCACTGTCCATAATGGCAGTTTCTGATGGCCATTAGTGGTATCATGATAGGTATCACGGTATCACATGTAACTAGTTGGTATTTAGTCCAGATACTAGCATTGTAGTGGATATCAGCTTGTAACCGAAGCCCAATACCATATACTATTTGGTAACCACGGCCAGATACTGAACATCGATCGGTGACTAGGTGGATACCGGATACCAATCAATATCCAAAAGGATAATAAATACTAGCTGATACCTTGAGAGTATACTTAATATTTAAAAATCTAATGTGATAATATGATGTGGAATTCTTTGTAATTTTTTTTAGGTGGCATAAATGAATGAAGAAACTAGACCATCATTAATTGGGAATAAAAATATATAAACCAAGATATAATTGTGTTTAGTAAATAGCACACTTAAATCAAAATGAAATTTATTTTTGTATAAAATGATATAAAAAGAAACATAAAACATCAAAGAGAGAACGAAAAACAAAAACGAAAAGAAAAATATGAAGATGAAGATGAAGAAAAAGAATGGAGTAAAATTGAAAAATCAAATGTTAAAAAAGAGTACATAATTATAAAAACGTTATATACTTAAACATCATTAAAAATATGCTATTTACTTATAAAACCGTCTTATTTAAAGCAATTTTGCTTTTTTTTTTTTGAAAAGATTCATTCTTACGTATGCCTCGACCTTTAAATGGATTCAACCCAAACTAAGACTAAGCCCAATCACAGAGGCAGTTCAAAGTAACACGTGCAAGGCACTTGTGACAAGGGAGTTCGAATGAGGAAATTTATGGTTAAGCTGTCTCTTTTATCATGTGATAATCATCAATGGAGAGATCATGAAAAGGAAAATCAGATTTAATATCATTTATATATTAATTATTTAGATATTTGTAAAGGCTATATATGAGAAATTGTCTTGCATTGACCAATTAGTGTGTGTACTTTTTTTTTGGCTGTAGTGAAATTCTCTTTTACTTTTATAACAAACACTAGTCGAAAAACAAATGCTTCGTGTGTATGTATTAAGTATTTAATAAAAAAAAGTAAAAATTTAATGAGGAAAAAAATGAATATGCTTGAAAATAGGACAAGAATAACAAAAAACAAATATGTTTGAGAAAAAAGTAACAGAATAAGAAAGAAAATGAGAGAAAAGATAAAAGAGAAAAGAAAGAAAAACCTAAAAAGTAAAAAAAAATAAATTGTTTTGATGTTTCAAGTACTCTAAGAGTGCAGGTGAAACCTATTATCTCTTTATATTATTGTTAAAAATTAGGTTTATATAAGAATGAATAGCGATTACCCTAAAAAATGTTGTGCTGTTAAATTCATATTATTTTCGTTTTTTTTTTTCAGTTTTGTCTTTTACAATGTGAAGAATAAAAAAGAGCAATGTAAAACGTGGGAGGATTTATAAGGGAAAAATACAAGATTAATATTAATACTTAAAGTATAAGAATAAGGAAACTTTTTTTTTTTCATTTGTATTTATCAAAATCACATATTAGGACCAAGTGCTTTTCAAGTAACAACAACAAACTCTCAAAAAAAGAAAATAAAAAAAGGTCTGGTCATTGGCATTGAAATACAGATAAGACCCAGTCTTTCTCTGCCTCGTTAATAAAGCGGCTCATTAGTCAACAATCAATCTAAGAAATTAAAAAAAAAAAAGAAAAAAAGTAATTGATTGTTACTTATTGATAATTTCCAGAAACAAGACAGCGAATACGGTGAGAAAAAGGATTGAATATTTACAAGGTACAAGTGAGTTAAAATTGTTTTTATTTAAACATATATAAGTTTATATTATAATAATTTTTTATTGATATTATAACATATAAATATTTTATATTATTTATAATTACAACTATGACTGCTAATTTTGTCACTTGTATTTGTCAAATCATATATTATGACCAAGCGCCTTTTCGAGTAACAACAGCAAACTCTCAAAAAAAGAAAAAAAAAACTGTCTGTCTCTGGCAGTAAAACACGTAAGAACCTAATGAGCAAAAAAAAAAACGTAAGAACCTAGATTTTCTGTGCCTCATTAATAAAGCCTTTAGTCAACAATCAGTCAACGAAATTAAAAAAATAAAAAAATAAATGAGTGTTAATTATTTATAACTTCCGCAAACAACACACTAAGTGCGACGACAAACGCAACAAAATGCGCGAATAAAAACTGCTTTTAACAAATGAAAAGAAACGATGAAACTTCTCTTAAAAAACAGATTCTCTTTTTAAAGATTGGTAAAGATAAAGATTAAAGTGTTTTTTTTTGGTTTTGTTGTGAGAGACATATAAGAGTTTCACACAAAGGTAAATCACTCTAAAACGATTGCGTCCATTTTATTTTTTGCAATTAATTTATGGTTCACGAGAGTGCAAAAACTAAAAGGATGTTTGGAAGAATGGTAAGAATTATTGATTAGAACTATTTTTATTGTAGCATGTGAAAACTTTATACTGTAGCTTTTTTTTTTTATTGTTACTGTAACATGTGAAAGCTTTACACTGTTTATAACTAAAAATGTAGTTTCCAGTCGAAACTACTTTTGACAAACATGAGGTAAGTGGTGAGGTTTATTATCCTGTTTTGTTGGTGAATATCTATTATTCACCATCAAATTTTCATATTTTTATGTGTTTCTTAAAAAAATAACAGATAATCAACAATACGTGATAACGATGTGTGATGAAAGCAAAGTTAAGGTAAGACAATTGAACATAATTACTTATTGTTTTTGCTATTTATTTCTCAGATTGTGTATATTTGACAGAATTGAATAAATAATTTCACTTTAATAGGTGTTTGGCAAGGGGTTAAAACCATTGATTAGAACTATTTTTATTATAGCATGTTAGAGCTTTGTACTGTAGTGACTTTTATATATATATATATATATATTGTTACTGTAGCATTCGAGAGCTTTATAACCGAGAAAGTGGCTTGCACCATGGTTTGGACCAACTTGCCAAACACCCCTTTAGACTTTTAAATACAATTTGTCTTATTTTGACCCTTAAACTTTAAAACTGACAAATTACACCTTTGGACTATATAAAGTGCAAACTTATCTCATTTTGGTCATTTTGTTATTAAATCCATTAAATATTAATGGATTAAACTATATATATATGGACCTAGTTGACTACGATCAAAATTAAATCCTTTGTAATCGAATTTTACCTATCTCAAATCTATAGAAAAGGGCTTCATAGATAAATATATATTTTTGTTAACTTTAAATTAATAAGAATTTTGAGGTTTCTTCAGTAATCGTTGAATCTAATTAACAAAATATTCATGACTATATAATTAGTGTAACTGTCAACCTTAAAATTTAGTTATAAAAATGATAATTAGGTTATATTGTATAGGGCATTTTCGTTACTTTAAGACGTACCTATATATCTAAGTGTTTTTTTTCTTATTTGTTATTTTTTTCGGTTTAATTCACAAAAATATAAACCCAACATAGGCTATATTTTGGTAAAAATTTCATAAAATTTATTGCGGAAAAAATGGTAAATATTTATAAAATAAATTATAAAAAGATAGGAAATAAAATAATATTGCTTATACAATGGAGAAATATAACTGAAGGATTTTGCCTTTAAAATATATGTTGAAAATATATCCATAGTCAAAGGTAAAAATAATAATTTATCTCAATCCGTGAATATTTAACAAATTTGGTAATAGAATGGTCAAAATAGGATAAGTTTCATAGTTTAAGGGTACGATTTGTTACATTTTAAAATACATAGTCCAAAATAAGATACGTTATATAGTTAAATGGCTAGAAGTGAAATTATTGGCTCAAAGTTCATCAATATTTAACGAATTTAGTAACAGCAGTGTCAAAATAAGACAAGTTGCATAGTTCAAGAGCCAAAAATTAAATTAACTCCAATAGTTGCTAATGATCACTAGATCATAAGTAGGATGAGTATGGATGTGTGAGAATTGCTCAATTTCACATTGTAATAAGTATGTCTCATTTTTAAGAAATCACCAATTTAGGATTTTGATTTGTTATTTTTTATGCACTTTATTTTTTAGAAAATTTCACGATACATGATCTTATATAGATTGAAGGTTTTTTTTTTTTACAATTTAATTTTTTAAAAACTTTTAGAAATTGATAGATTCAATACGGATTTGTAATAAAGGGTTAGTTTGGCTTTGCTATATTATGTTGTCGTTTATGTTGCATTATAGACCAGAAACACATAGGCATTTAATAAATTTGTTCAAAAGCGTTGTGAATACAATAAGCAAAACTACAAGTGTTTCATAAATCATGGATAAAATTATTATGACATATAATGACAAAAACACATATATTTTATTAAGCATGTTTATAGTTTTAGTTATTGATTTTAATTTTAAGATTAACTTACATAATATTTCTACATTAAAATGTTAAAAAATATAATTTTATTTTTATCATTTAATATGCTTTTGGAAAAATAAATTAGTTATATTAAATGATATTTATTATATGTCGAAGGAAAAAATAAATAACATAACAAACGGAATGTAAATCTTCAATCTCATGCTGCTAGTAAATTTATAAAATCACTATAAGAAAAGTACAATGATATTAAAAAAGTTACCTTATAAATTAATTATAATTTTCTTGTATTGATGTTATTTTGATTTATAATTGAAAAATAAGTAAATTGGGAGTTTTATACTATAATTAAGGTTAGTTTAATAATTTGTCATGACAGCATAAGCTAAAAGGGCAACCTTTGACATGCTTTTCAACTTTTTATGTTAGACAACAGCTTTTAGAAGCAAATTTTTAAACACATGGTTTAACAAACACCTTAAACTGTTGTTGATGGTTACAAAAGTTAAAAACAACCTTTCAAAACAATGCTAAATGGGCTCAACATCGATCTTTTTTAGGTTGTTTAGGCATTTGTTTAAGGAACTGAGTCAAACATAGCATGTTTATCAAAAGAGACACCACCGGTATTAAATACCATCACTAATAAAAGATGACCTCCACCTGTAAGTCCCACATTATAGGATTTACTTTCTATTAGTAAATGATCATTAACACCATCGGTGCCTTATAACAATACTATTCTCAAAAACAAAAACCTATATTAAAAGGCATCATTTTTAAAGAAAGGCAAAAACATGTCCTTTAATTATGGCTAAAGTAATAACGAGATATAGTTTATACTACAACAAACTTGGAAAAAACAACATGTCTTTTCAATCATGATCATTATGATATTAACACAAAAAAAAACCTAACCGGGTGTTTGGAAGGGTGGTTCCCACCATTTATTCAGTTAAAAACAGCATAAAACTCTCACATACTACAATAATAATAATAAAAAATTGCTATAGTATAAAGTTTCATATGCTACAATAAAAATGGTTCCAATCAACAGTTCTCACCACTTTTCTAAACGTCCTATAACATTGCAAGCTATTATAAAATATAAATGACATGTCGTCATTAACTTGGAGGGCAACCAACTGCTAAGGAAAACTACTTGTAGTAGTTTTGTATTTTTTTTTTTCAAATGACTTGTAGTCTTTTATTGTAATCATGATATAATAGCTATACATTTTTACGAATGGAACAGCCGCATATTGTTTGTTAAATTTTGACGTAGCTAAATTTGCCACGATAACTGCCAGTTAACAAAACACGTCGTTTTTCAACTTAAAGGGTGTTTAAAAAATGTGATTAAAACTAAAATTTTTTTATTGAAAACTGTAACATGCGTAAACTTTACATTATAGCTTATCTTTTTGAACACTGTTGCATGCGAGAGCATTACACTGTAGCAACCAATAGTTTTGGTTATAACTAATTTTGCCAAACACCCATCTAGTAACTAAAATTTATAATGGTGAGCAACATATCAATTTAATTTACATTTATAAAGTTTTGGTGTACAAAAAAGATAAATTGCTTAATTGTTCCTAACTTTTCATAAAAGTGAGATTTTAGTCTTCAACTTTTATTTATTTATTTTTTATTTTTCAGTCTTCAATCTTTCATTTAAGTAGCTGAAGGACCATTTTAATAGTTGGCTGTTAAATTTAACCTCATGTGAGGGACACATGACCACTACAGGAAGAGTATTTCAATAAAATGACTGCTATGTTTTAAAAAATTAAAATTAAAACATAAAAAAATTAAAAAAGTAAAAAAAACAAATAAATGTATATTATAAAATTAAAATTAGAAATCTTATTATAGAAATTCAAAATCAAACCTCTTCAATCGAGCAATTTATCCTTAACAAATATGTCCTTTTCACACAAATGACATAGTTTTATAATAAAAGGATATGACATCAACTTATAGGGTATTTGATATAATAGTTAGAACTGTAAACACTGTAGCATGTGAAAACTTTATAATGTAGTAACTTTATGCTTTTACTATAGCATCTCAGAGTTTTTACAGTGTTCCTAACTGCAAAGTTGATTAGAACCAATTAATACCAAACATGCTTTTAAATTATACAAATTCTCAACCAAAAAGCATTTGTCAATATTATTTTAACTATATTATTTCAATTGTTACAATATAAAACTATGTTACTATATAAAACAACAATAAACTATAACATAAAGCTGTTTTATATTACAATAAATTAATTTTCACTTTTATACTTTGTTAACTGCCTTGTTAAACGTACGTAAAAAGAAAAACCTCAAACCATAGTACATGATAGCACAAAGGCAAAATTTTTAACGGCTTGTAGTTAACGTAATAAATGATGCGATAGCAAATTTTATAACAAAATTGTTTGTCGTTTGTTGAAAAAAAAACGACACGTTTATGCGTAGAGCAGAACTTGGGTGTCGTTTTGAGATTAAACGACGGCAGATTTCTTTTCTCTCTCTTTTTTTTCTCCCCCTCGAGCAACACGACTATTTATGCAAAAGAGGAAAAAAAAAAGTGTTGCGATTAATGCATTTATTTTTATTTCAATTTTTCTTTATCGAAAGCTTTAGCCCCGACCACCAAAAAACATTTCGAAGCCCGTCACACTCCACACCACAAAACGAAAGAAAACCAGAATCCGCACCGCGTAAACCCAAAGCAAATAATCTCCAACCGTCGATTCAAACCTTATCGACGTCTCTAAGATACTCAGAACCCGAAGCCACGGATCGATATCCCCAGCCGTAGATTAACTCAAATCCAACGGCTCCCATACCTCCCAAAATTAAAACCTTCCCGCTTCCTCTCGCCGCAAAAAACCACTCCGCTATAAATCCAAACACCCCTCCTCTCTCCTCCACACCATTGCCAACCGGAAATCGAAAACCCTAATTTCTAAATTCCTCAAATTCGATTTCAAATCCGAGGAAAAGAATCAAAATCGAAATGTCGGGCCGTGGAAAGGGAGGCAAGGGCTTGGGCAAGGGAGGAGCGAAGCGCCACCGTAAGGTTCTGAGGGACAACATCCAGGGGATTACGAAGCCGGCGATCCGGAGGCTGGCCAGGAGAGGAGGAGTCAAGAGAATCAGCGGGCTCATCTATGAGGAGACCAGAGGAGTCCTCAAGATCTTCTTGGAGAACGTGATTCGCGACGCCGTCACCTACACCGAGCACGCCCGCCGCAAGACCGTCACCGCCATGGACGTCGTCTACGCCCTCAAGAGGCAGGGTCGCACCTTGTACGGTTTCGGCGGCTAAAAATATTTTTGTTAAGAAAATGTGTATTTTCAATTTCAATTTCTGAAACCGTATTTTCTCTTCTAAGAAATTGTTGGAAATATTTTAGTTTGAATCAAGAATTGTTCAATTGGCCATACGGATCTGTTGGTTCTGTTATTAAGATCGTGAATCTTTGTCCGTTTATGAGTTGGTTTTGTATAATTACATTTCTGTTCGATAATTCCATTCGTTTGCATCAAAATATTGGATTTTTAGGCCAATTAGTTGTTGGGTTGCCTTGAAATGCTTTTTTGATTCCTGTCTTAGTTACATATAATAATCAATATATATGCTTTCAATCATGTGATTATGCAAGTAAACCTTTTATTTTTTGCTTGGATTTTTTTTTAATACAAGTTGCACGTAATTGACTTTGTCTTGGTTAAGATAAGTGCATTGATTGAGTTCAAAAAAGGTCGATTGATTTATGGTTTGTTAGGCTCTTTGACGGACAATGAAAGCTCTGCAAGTAGGGCTCATACCTAAGCCAATAATTTTATACCAATTTGTGTTGGGCGGCTGTTTTTGTTTTTGTTTTATCTTGCAAATTAGCCTTTGTGGTTGTAATTTAAACCCATTACGGATATGAGTCGTAGCTGATTGGAAGTGTCTTGTTCAAGAGCAACCGTAATTGAACAACTACAATGATTTGCTTTGTGGGGGCACTAATCATTTTTGTCTAGACCTTGAGGCTTCTTCCACAACTTGCAGCCCTGAGGATATTTTTGTCATTTTGATATCGCTTTTGTTTTTTGGTAGATTTATTTCTTGCGCCTTGGTGGTCAATCTTGTAGTTTTATTATTTATTATTAGGTGGTTCGGTCACATGATGTACACACGCATATATACACATATTTTTGAGTTTGAACTTTGGCTTTCTGTATTTAAACTAAGGCAGAATAAATTAACTCCAACTAACAAGTAACAACGATGTTTCTTTTTATCATATACGTCACATTGTTGTGGCATGAATACTTTTTATTTTCTTATTTTGTTGGTATGGATGCTGCTTATTTTTTATTAGACACTAATTTTTTTTAATGTTTTAACCTTAATATGACATCAAGATGTGTCCGATTCTTCAAAGAGATAATTAATATTTTAACTTTTGATTACGACTTACTTTAGTTGTGACACTCATGATGTTTTAAGTATTTTTTTGAAATTCTTGTATAGCAAATGAAACTATTCTAAGGTTCGAGCTTGGTATTGACTATATGAAAAATGAGTTTAAATAAAAAAATTATCTTGCACTATTTTATTTTTTTAAAGAGATGAGAGAATTATTTTAGTTCAAACTTATTTTCTAAACTCCTTATAATACTTACAAAATAATTAAAATTGAAAAAAAGGGGAAAGAAATAGGGGCCAGGAGGAAGTGTTAAATTACTAAAAAGACCTTTAGGAAACGTGGGCTTCACTAGTCAGCATCATCGTTGACTATTCCGAAGTGGAAAATGTTTCTAAAGCCGACAGAAAAAAACGCCACCGCTGTTATTTATCATTTCTGTCTGTTTTTGTATTAATTAATCAATTAAAATCGCAGTCACAAACACCAAAAAAAAAAAAAGAGTAACCTCACCGCCGTAGCATCCAACGAAAGGTACGGACCATCCGAAATTCCCACCCACTCAATTAACATGATTATTATGAGGAGCCACTCTCGTAAAAACAAAAAATGAAGAAGAAGAGAAAGCTTCCTTCTTCAAAAAATTCAATTCCGAATCCAAAGAATTCCGTGATGCGCTTCTGAAATAAGAGAAGAAAATCATAATTTGTCTTTTGTTTTGTTCCTATCAGAACACAAAGACAATAGTTGTTAGGACATGGGGATCGCTTGCGACGACGTCGTTCTGATTCAGCCGGGAAAGTCCGCCGGCGACCCCTCCGTCATCACTGTCAACTGCCCCGACGAGGCCTGCCTCGGTTGCGATCTCTGCAGAATTGTTTTGGAATTCGGCCTCTGCATTACCAAAGGAGGTACTTTTTATTTTTATCTTTTTTCTGTATAGACTTTTTGTGCATGATTTGTAATCACAAATGCATGGATATCAGTTTTCATCGGGCAACTGTCACCATTTCAATAATTGGTATAGGAAAAAGAAACTTGGTTGCTTTTAGAAACGCATTATTGGGTTTTTTTGTAGGTTCAATAATTTGCCCAGTTTCAGCTAAGAACAATAGACACCAGTTAAAATTCTGTAGCTTCTGTAGAACTGAAAATACTGTTGTGTCCTAGTTTTTTTTGCCCTTGACAACTTATGTTTTAGTTTCATGATATATATGTTTTTTGGTCATCTTAAGTTCTGAATTAGAACTGTTATTCTTCTTCTTCTTCCTCTTCTTCTTCTTCTTTTCAGAGTGTTTTTATTGGCTAATGTTGTAGTTTCCAACTGTTAGATTTCTCAACTGATGGAAGATGGTGCTACATAGTTTTATGGGTTGCTCCGAATCCTAGCTCGCTTAAAGTTGATTGGGAAAGCTTAAAATCCCGGCTTGTTTCTATATGCCCTTCATGTACATTCCCGGTTTACTTGAATCAGCACTCCAACAATCCGTCACCTTCTCCCGTTTACCTGTTGAAGTTCCTGTACCTTGACCGAAAAGGACTTTTACACGGTAACTACGACAAGTGTTTCAAATTTAGTTTTGTTCTTAGTTCTTTAATCTTTATTGGAAAGAAAGCTGGTAGAACCTTAGAATAGGATGACTTTGTTTTGCATTTGGGCAGATGTTACTAAAGTCCTCTGCGAGCTTGAACTAGTCATTCAAAGGGTTAAAGCGATGCCGACCCCAGATGGCAAAGTTTTGGACCTTTTCTTCATCACAGATTGCATGTGAGTTTTGTATGTCAGGGTTTCTAGCATACTAGGGAACTTCTCACTGCTAGTTGCATCATATAAAATGCAGTCTTTCACTCAGAAATCATTATGCATGAAAGGGTTCCTTTCTGTTGGCTATATGCTTCAAGGTCCGTTGTTTTTAACATTCACGTTGCTTTTCAGATTTTGCTTGTGATACATTTTCTGGAAGTGTTTTTTTCACCCAGTCAACCAGAAGTTTTCTTTTTGACAATATATTGTTTTCACTTTTCAAGTAGTTTCTATACAACAATCACATCTCTCTCTCTTTCTTGGAAAAAGATAAGAAGTTTCAAAAACTGCAGCATGTGATAGGATGGTAACATTATAACAATAGTTCGTTGTAATTAGGCCTGACCTCGATATTGTTGTGCACATTATCAGGGAATTATTACACACGAAGATGAGAAGAGATGGCATATGTGAGCACCTGATGGCTGCTTTGGGAGACTATTGTATTACCTGCGAGATTCAACTAGCAGGGCCTGAATATGAAGGCTTGCATAAGTGTTCTTCTCTAGCACCAGCCATTGCTGACAAACTATTAGGCTATGAGTTGTCAGACTCAGAAGCTTGTCTGCAAGCTCTTAGCCTGGATATGAGATCAAGAAAAACAAAAACGGCTACCATTACCGTTGATAATTTATTGAGCCCTTCTCATACCTTGCTTCATATAGAGTGTGTTGACCAGAAGGGCCTCATTTATGACATTTTGAGGACTTTTAAGGACTACAACATTCGGGTACTTCTCATGACTACACTCTTGGCTTCTTGTATTAATTTATTTTGGCATAAGTATCTAAATCATAGTTCTGATCTCTTTCCTGGTTCTCTGAACTGTTACTCTTTAGGCCTTTTGCTAGACTGTTTGCTATTAATTTTGTAATCGAGAAGGAGCAGTGGGAGATATTATTAATTTATGCTTCCATTTAAGAGCTTTGCTGACAAGATTTTATGTTGTTTTCTCATTTAGATCGCGTATGGTAGATTTGCTTCCAATGTGGAAGGCTTCCGAAAAATGGACCTATTTAGTCAGCAAATAGATGGGAAGAAAGTTTTGGATCCTGAGATCCAGATCGCATTATGTTCTCGCTTAAAGGAAGATATGATTAATCCCATCCGAGTAATCATTGCCAACAGGGGTCCAGACACAGAACTCTTGGTTGCTAATCCAGTTGAGTTGTCTGGAAAGGGAAGGCCCCGTGTATTCTACGATGTAACTTTGGCTCTAAAGATGTTAGGAATATTTATTTTCTCGGTAAGATATCATATCGACTTTTGTTACTGCTCTAATGATTTTTCTTTCATCTCACAAGTGATTGAATTCCTTTCTTTCCTTCTTGGTTTGCAGGCTGAAATTGTTCGGCACACAACTACAGTTCGCCAGTGGGAAGTGTACAGATTTCTTTTGGATGACAGCCGCGAATTTCCACTGGCGAGCGGTCGAGCTAGGAGTAAGATTGTGGATAGAGTTAGAAGAACTTTGATGGGTTGGTGAGGTAATTAGTTTTGCATGGAAAAGGCCCAGCAGTGTTTCCATTTGGTAACTTGAGGCCTTTTCTGGCATATCTTTCAACACAAATTTACATCTCTGAATTGGAGATCTTGTTTGTCTGCTATAAGCAAGTTCAGAGTGAGCACAAGACGCTTCTCTTAGACCGCAGAAGTATTTTGTTAGAAATTTTCACATTAATTGTTAATTCTACGACTGGCTTTCCTTTTGTTTAAGCATTTGTAACTAATGATTTCTCTTTTCTTTGTCTCTTTCTCTCTCTTCCTTTCTTGTGAATTTTCTGTTCTTTATGTGGATTCCAAATATCCAATCCAGATTCCAAGAAGTTTTGGTAATTTTTTTAGTCCGTATCTCAACAATCTACTTGCTCCTTGTCTTGTTACAATTGGACAACAAACACTAATGAGTGTTTGGAAGGGTGGTGGGAACCATTTTTGTTGTAGCATGTGAGAGTTTTACACTTGTAGCAATTTTTTTATTATTATTATAGCATGTGAGAGTTTTTTACTGTTTATAAATGAGTTTGTGGTGAGAATTGAGTAGCATGAACCATTGCCAAACACCCTACCTGTAACCCAAATTAAATGACAGTAAATCCAAACCGCAAACGACATGGACATATCAAGGTTTTATTATTGTCATTATGAAAATGGTAAAAAAGGTCATTTTTTTTTACTAATTGAAGTACATGTCAAAATCATTTAATCTACGAAGGGTGTTTTTGACATCTGACTACAAACTTGTACTAAAACGATATGTCGATTTTATAACATTAACCAACTTTCAAAACAAAGGAAGAAAATATGAAACAACTATAAAATTTGAACGTCAAATGACATGCCTTTTATGAACAGAATAGAATTTTAGGGGGAAAGGGCAAAAAAGTGAAAGAACAAAAAAAAAAAAAAAAAGAGGAATTTCGATCAAAACGAACCCTAATTATGTATATATTTCTTCTAGGATCTATTATACAATGTTTTCTTATATGTTTATCGCAATTAATCTTGTATGTGACTTGTTTTCTAAGTTTGTTTTTCTCAAATATGTTTGGGTTTTCTATCTATCAATAATAATCAATCAAAACATGTGCTGAAGTTTGAATTGAAAACGAATTTTGATCTATCTGAATTTTTAATTTTAATTTTGTGTTTTTCAAATATGCCTTATGAATTTTTAATTGTACTCCTATTTACATATATATTTTTATGTCTTCTTAAATATTGTTTTTTTTTTCAAATATAACCTTTATAAATACTTTTTGTCTTCAAATTGTTTTGTTAAAATAATTTTTCTCAAATGTTTTTTCTCAAATATCTTTTTCCTTCCATTCTATTTAGATACTATTTTCTCAAGTGTACTTACTAAATAATCTACTATCAAATTTTCTTTACTATTTTTTTAAAATATATTCTACTTAAATATTTTTAACTCATCCTAAACTATTTTTTGCACGAAAACTTATCCTACACTAGAATAATAAATCAAGAAAATAAAATAGACTTTTTTTAAAAAAATAATTCACATATTCAGAGAATTTCTAGAGAACTAAGTTTGATATTAGATATAGATTTAGAAGAATTACTAGTTTTTTTTTTCCTTTTTCTTTTTGGATATATATTAATTATCAGGAAATTTCATTTTTTTGGAACAAAGAAGGAAAGTGTTCGATTATTGACTTATCTAACAAATCATATTGATTGCTTACAAAAAAAAAAGAAGAAAAAATTACAATACATATCTAAATTATTGTTATGAAATTAAAATCTAATACAATATTCAAAATATCTTAAAAATATCTTTAATGATATAGTAATTATCTTAATGATATTACATATTGTACTATATAATTACATATAAATAATTTTAATGATATTATTATAGGACATTTGTAGAATTTTTACAAATTAGAGTCATATTTTAATTCAATAAATATAATTAGACCAATTGTCTCATTAACCCTACAGAAAACCCTGTTTGGCCCAGTAAACTAAAGTTCCATCCCAGGGCGTTGTGATTTGTGAATTGTGATCGACAACCCTGATAATTGATACTTGGTTCTTCTTTGGATTTGCTTTCGTCTTCTACAAGTACGAACCCTTAAGTACTTTCATGGTTTTTCTTTTCTTTTTTTTTTTCCTGTTGATTGATTCTCCAATTATTTACTCAGTTCATTAGATTTTTTGCTGTAAATCAACTTGGCTTAATTAATTCAGGCATGGCTTCCTTGTCTCCCAAAGTCCCTTTGTTGCACGCAAGCCAAGAATGCTGGTGATAATAGAAGATGACGATCTTGTCCATGAGTCTGATTTCGAAGTACACTTTGATGATGATGTCGCTGATGATCAGATTGCCGCTGATTTGTGTGACGATGTTCAGGATGATGATTATGATTTTGATCTTGGAGATGATGATGATGATGATATCTCTCGTTTAGATGATACTAATGCAGAGAATTTTGTCTCTAGAAACTACTGGATATTTCAATGAGCTTCTTGATGATGATGATGATGAGGATATAGCAAACGATGAGATTGTCCCTGATGGTGATGATATTTGTGATGTCTCTGAGAGAGAAAGCATCGGAAGCAATGATGTTCCTAATCCCAGAGTACTTTTGCCAAGTAGGTTTCAACCTTTCAGGTTGCTACTGATCTTGTGGATGAGGCTAATTTAGATGATCAATTTGATGACGATGATTATGATTAGATTGCCAATAATGGTGATAGAATTGACACCATGGATGTTGATGATTTGGATACTAATGATGATGGAGGGAATGATGGTTATATCTCGGATTCATCTCTCGAAAGTACCGCAACAATGCATCCAAAAGCAGGTGTAGCTCTGAGAGACTGAAAGAGGCCTTTTTAGAAGTGATTGTTCATATGTATTTTTCTAATTATGCCAACATTTCATTTGATGGTCACGGAAAAAGAAGCTTATGAGGAGGGTATATTTGTTGATTCAATTGTCCTTTATTTTTATAAAATTACGCATTTAATTGTTACGTTATCTAATATTATTTATTTATTTTTATCTTGTTATTAGACAATTCTTAAAAAAAAGAAAAATTACTCTTTCTTTTCTAGCGTAAAAGTTTGGTCTAGATGCACTAAAGGGATTGGATAGGGGTGGCTTTGCAAGTGCTAATGGGTTTCCTTTTTTTTTTTGTTTTATTTATTTATTTTTGTTTTGTATTGGGGGCTCCTAACTTTTTGATCCTTGGACACTTGGATCTCTATTTCAAAAATTTGTACAGGAAGGTTACTATACTCTCATTTTCTTGACACTTGAATCCTCACTTTGAAAACCTGGTCAATTGGATTTTCAAACTCTTATGTTCTTGACATTTAGTCCCTACATTGGAAATTTGGACAACAAACTCCACAAACTCTCAAAACAAAAGCCAAATTATTTATAAACTCTCATTAAACTCAAAAAACATACATACTATGTTGGAGAGATTATAATATATCTCTCTAACATGTATAAGAATCAATGATCACACTAGAATGGTAAGGAAAATACAATTTTAATGTGTTTTGTGCCAACATAGAGCGCCGCAGCACTCAAAGTTGAGGCCATGATGCTAAAACTAGAATAAGCATTTCTAGACAGAACAGGTTACGCTTAGGCGTTGGACTAGTGCCTAGGCGCCCACCGGGTAATGCCTAGACTCCCACTAGGTTATTACTCTAAAATTTATTCAAGAAAGCGTAGCGCCGCGGCGCTAGAAAATTGGTGTTGTGGCGCTCTCTTGAGCTAATATGTGATAAGATTTTATATCTTTTGAGTTGTTTTGAACCAATGTATTCATTGGTTGTATACTTTTATACAAGAATATCTATTAGTAACAAACACATCTATTGTAATAGTTGTATTTATACTTGAATAGATACCTTTACAATTAAAGAGGAACCTTTAATTAAAGGTTGTGTGGATTGAACCTGTTGTATCTATTCATGAAATGCACCCCTGTCTTTATTTAATCTCTAGAATTATTATAGAATTTATATATTATCCTAGGACACCATATTGTTATTAGATATTGTATTTACATGTTTGTTGTATCTTAGGGGTAATTTGCCATAAAAAAACTTGTTAGCAAACTTTGAGAAGTAAGGGAAAATAAAACCTTTAAGGAAAATGTTCATACACGTCTCAAACATATTTCCATTTTCAAGAAAATCTTAACCTCTATTCCCTTCAATTTCAGAAAATTCTCGAACAATTTTAAAGATTTTATTCTACCGTGATGGAGGCTAAAAAGAACATGGCATCCTTCCTCAACCACCCAAATGTCCAACTTGACCATTTTGACGGCACCAATTGCACTCGCTAGAAGGGGAAGTTGTTCTTCTTCCTCACGGTGCTCAAGATTGTTTATGTGTTTGATTCGAAGACGGAGCCACTCCCGAAGCCATTTCGTTGCCATCAAAGTCACTAGAAAGAAAAGGGAAGACGATGAAGTCATGTGTCGTGGACACATTCTTAACATTTTCTTCGATCATCTCTATGATCTCTACCATAACATGGAGTCCCCAGTGAAGATATGGAATGAACTTTAGTACACATACAAGACCAAAATGGAAGGCATGGATAAATTTCTTGTTCTTAAATTTTTGAAATTTTTCTACATTTAACTCTAAGTCCGTTCTAGATCAAATACATGAATTACAAGTCATTATTACAAAACTCAAAGAGTTAAAGGTTGAGATTTTTGAATCATTTCTACCTAATCTTGGAATGGTTATAGAAAGAAACTCTTCCATATATAGAAGGGATGACATAACTCTAGAGGAGTTGCAAAAATGCTTGAAGATAAAAGAGGAGAGCAAGTCTTAAGATCCCAAGGGAAAGCTTTTGGTCTCTTCTAAAATTAATGTGGTTGAAACTAGTAAGTTTCAAAACAATTTCAAGGACAACAATGACAAAAAGCACAAAAAACTGATAACGGCCCTAAAAATTTGATTAGAAGTTGTTTCTTTTGCAAGAAAAAGGGCCATAGACAAAGTGAATGTAGGGTCAAAAAGAAAAAGGAAGAAGTGAACTCCTAAAAAATCAATATTGTTGAAGAAAGATCTAAAAAGATTTGTGCTATGGTCTCAAAGATAAAAATTGGCATGATTATCGAAACCATGGCTGCAATAAACTCCTGCAATTGGTGGCCTGATTCCGGTGTCACCATTCATGTTTGCAATAACAAGAGCATATTCTTATCATATGTAGTAAAGAAAAAAGGACAAACGTTCTCATGGAGAACCATGATGCAATAGTGGTTGCCAAGAAAGGAGTGGTGGAGATCAATTTTACTTTGAGAAAGAAAGTTACTTTGAACAATGTCTTCTATGTTCCCAATCTTAGAAAAATCTTGTATCTATTTATCTTATGTGTAAGAACGGTCTTAAGTTTGTACTTGAGGGCAATACTTATATTGTATCTAAGAATGGGTCATTTGTAAGAAAAGGATATTCTCGTGATGGCATGTACAAACTTAGTATCAATAATAATAAAGTGATGAATTCTATTTATATTTTTGAGTCTTTTGATATTTGACATGTTTGTTTAGCATACTTAAATTTTAGATCTTTAAGGTACATGTCTAAAAATGGTTTGATTAATTGCAAAGATGATAAATATGATAAGTGTGGGATATGTATACATGCAAAATTAACAAAGAAATCCTTTCCTAAAGCCAAAAGAAATACTCAAATATTGGATTTGATTTATACCAAGATTTGTGAGTATAATAGAATTTTAACAAGAGGAAGAAGAAGATATTTTATCACTTTTATTGGTGATTGTTCTAGATACACATACGTGTACTTAATTGGACAAAAGATGAAGCTTTAGATAAGTTCAAACTTTTTAAGGCTAAAGTTGACATCCAAAAAGATAAGAAAATCAAGATGGTTCAAAGTGATAGAGCTGATGAATACTTTTCTAATGATTTTGATGCCTTATGTGAAGAGCATGATATTATTTACTAAAAGTCACCCCTTTTACACCCCAACAAAATGGTTTGACTGAAAGAAAGATATTTACCAATACGATTAACTCTATGCTTCTTAATACAAAATTACCTAATAATTTATAAAGGGAAGCTTTACTTATTGCATGTCATGTTCATAATAGAATTAGATCCATGAAAACACATGTCTTTCCATGTAGAAAGAAAGGAAACCAAACTTGATGTATCTAAGGGTATAGGGCTGTTTAGCTTTCTATAGAATGCATAATCCTAAAACATCAAAGTTACGTGCAAGAGGTATTAAAAGTGTTTTTGTTAGATATGCTGAAAATTCTAAGGCATATAGATTATTAAATCTAGATTGATGCAATCAAGAGATGTAGAATTTATTGAAAATAAATTTATTGTTGATTCTACAACTGAATTGGAACCTAATGTTGATCAACCTTGTGACTTTACTCCTGGTACCTCCATTAATAAAATGAAAGAGTCTATGACATCTTTCAAATCGAAAAAAAGTAAACATGAAAGAAAAGAAAATAGTTTAGCACTGGATTTTATTTCATCTCAAGCTTTGACCTTCTTAGTTGAAGTAGATAGAAACGGCATACTTAATAAAATATTATTGTTGTTGAAGAAGATCCAAAGACATTTAATGAAGCCATGTCATCTAGAGATTTCTTCTTTTGGAGGGAGGTTATAAATGATGAAATGGATTCAATAATGTCTAATAGAACTCGGATTTTGGTTGATTTCCCTTTGGGATCGAAACCAATAAGCAACAAATGAGTGCTTAGAAGAAAGTTCAATACCAATGGGTCTATACAAACTTTCAATGCTAGATTGGTAGCTAAGGGATTTAAACAAAAGCGTGGTATATACTACTTTAATACATATGTTTCGGAAGCTAGATTGATATCTACTAGAGTGTCATGTATAATTGCTTCAATATATAATTTGTATGTACACCAAATAAATGTAAAGACAACATTTATAAATGGTGACCTTAATGAGGAAATCTATATGAAACAACTCAAGGAGTTTGTGATGCCTGGAAATGAATGTAAGGTTTTTAAGTTAGTCAAGACACTTTATAGATTAAAGCAAGCACCAAAACAATGGCATAAGAAATTTTATTTGGTTATTTTGTCTCATAGTTTTAAGCATGATAATGCAGATAAATGTATTTATTCTACATTTACAAATGATTTGGGTATGATAATTTGTTTGCATGTTGATGACTTGCTTATCTTTGAAACAAACATGCAAGGAGTAAATGATACTAAAAAGTTTTTAACTTCACAAATTAAGATGAAAGATCTTGGTGAGGTGGATATTATCTTAGGTGTGAAAGTGAGGAAGAACAATGGGGATTACTTATTATGTAAATCTCATTATATTGAGAAAGTGCTTATTAAATTCAGTCATTTGAAGTTTAAAGCAGTGAATACCCTATATGATTCTAGTATTAAATTACCAGAAAATGATGGCTGAGTGGTAACATAGCTTGAGTATGCTAGTGCAATTAGTAGCTTGATATATGTTGTATATTGTACAAGGCTAGACATTGCATTTGCTGCATGCAAAGTGTCAAGATTTACAAGTAACCCAAGTGTTGAGCATTGGAATGTGGTTGGTAGAATACTTGGTTATCTTAAAAAGACCATTAATTTGGGTTTATTCTACAATGATTATCTAGCGGTATTAGAAGGGTACTTGGATACGAGTTGGATAACTAATGCAAGTGAAAATAAATCCACATCCGGTAAGATTTTCACAATTGTGGGAGGACCAATGTCTTGGGCTTCTAAGAAACAAATGTGTATTACTCACTCAATGATAGAAAGTGAGTTTATAACTTTCCAGTTGCGGGCATATAAGTGGAGAAGTTGAGAAATTTGTTATTTGATATTGAGTTGTGGCCACAACCGATGCCATCTATTTCTTCGTATTGTGATAGTGAAGCTACATTGTCTAGAGCTTATAATAAAGTTATAATAGAAAGTCTAGATATGTTAGCTTGAGACATGATTATGTGAAATAACTAATAACCGATGGTGTTATTAATATTCTTTATGTTAGGACTAACAAGAACCTAGTGGATCCCTTGACAAAATATCTTTTTAGAGTCTTAGTCATGGATACATTTAGTAGAATAGGACTAAAACCATTTATGTAAGAGTTACCGGTGATTGTAACCTAACTATGCGGTAGTTGTACTACTATTCCATAGTTAAATGGGTAAGAACAAGTCATCATTATGTGACTGGGTTAGTGTCGAATAAATTTATTTTTCCCTTCCAAGATGTTCGGTGCAAAACAACTACGTGGTTGAGGTTGAGTTTGTGCTCTTAATGAAGTTTAAATCTCAAAGTAGCAAGGGACATGATCTAAAAACTTCACCTAAGTGAACATAGCAAATGGTGTTGTTTCCAACAAGACTATAGTGCAGTCTTATAAATATTTAGGAATCCAAGATAGTACACAAGGCCGAAATAGTGCAAACTAATCGGAACATAATTTGAATTATGAGATTATCTCATATGTAATATATTTCCGGTATTTACTTAAAAGACAAAGGTCAATGCGAAGCACACTATTGTCTTGTGAATACTTTGAAGTATATTCATTAATTGAAGGTTAAAATCAAAAGATGCATTCTTATATGTATGAGTTTATCATTGTTTGATATAGAAAAATATAACAATCAAGTGGGGGATTGTTAAAGAGATTGTAATATATCTCTCTAACATGTACGAAAATCAATAATCGCATTAGAATGGTAAGGAAAATATAATTTTAATGTGTTTTGTGCCAATAAGGAGCACCAAGGTGCTCAAAGTTGAGGCTACGATGCCAAAACAAGAATCAACATTTTTGGACATAATAGGCAGCTTAGGCATTGGACTAGTGCCTAGGCACCCACTGGGTTACCATTCGCGAAATTTGTTTAAGAAAGCCTAATGTGTGGCAGCGCTGGAAAGGTGGTGTTGCATTGCTATCTTGAGCTTATATATGATGAAATTTTGTGTCTTTTGAGTTGTTTTAAATTGATATATTCATTGGTTGTATATTTTTATACAAACCTAAACATCTATTAGCAACGAACACATTAGTTGTAATAATTGTATTGATTCTTGAATATTTATTGTATAATTAAGGAGGTACCTTTAAGTAAAGGTTGTGTGGATCAAAGTGATTGTATTCATGAAACGGCATTCTTGTTTTTTTTTTAATTTCTAAAATTATTACAGAATTCATATCTTGTTTTGGAACACCATATTATTGTTAGAAATTATATTCAAGTGTTTGTTGTACCTTGGCATTAATTTGTCATAAAAACTTGTTAGCAAACTTTGAAAAATGAAGGCAAATAAAACCTTTAAGGAAAATATTTATACACGCCTCAAACACATTTCCATTTTCATAAATTCATAACCTCCATTCTCTTGTTATTCACAAAATTCTCTAACGTACACATAACACTGATATCTTTAAAATATAAAAAACTTCAATTTCTGTAAATCCTAGTAATTTTAGAACTCAATAATTTTCACAGATGAAAATTTAGAGCATACATTGCTTTATGATTTTAATTTGTAGAGAATCCTTGTCAAAAAGTTTGTCAGAGAATAAAAACTCAATTTCTCTCTTTAGACCTTTACATTTTTTAACATATTTTTCTGATAGAATGAAAGAATACAAGTAATTGGGTGGAGAGAGGACTAAATTATTATTTTTTGACCCTCAATAAGTGCTCTTTATCAAAGTACACATCCTTTCATAGATGTAAATACATCCTTTAATAAGAGTTGTAACCCTCATAGCCATTAGGATTTTAGTTTTTAAATAATTATTAAACTAAATAAATACATAATAAATTAGATAATATCATGGGACATTAAATTAATCATGTGGGTCATAATTCTAACATTCTCTCAGTTGGCCCGTATGATATTCTTTTATTAGTTTAATAAGTCTATAATATGCACAACAATATTATGCTAATTTTCCTTAAAATTGGTTAGTACTTTATATCATAATTAAATAGAAAATCTAAAGTGAGCTATAGTAGTTGTACATCACTAATTTAATGTAGTGCCTTCCATGTACTACAATATTGGACATCTGTTTAACATGATTCATAATTGAGAAGTAAAATAATAAGCCACTTTCATGTCTTCAGTGAGACTATCCTGTCAAACATAAATTTAATTTAGGATTTTTTTTTATATTGCTGGTATATTTTTTTTTATACTGTCAATATATTTCCTACACTGTAATAAGCTTCCACAACATTCCTTACTTAACTTTATGCAGTATAATTTTCGTAGTGCTTACTTTTGTAGTATATTCCTTATATCATATTATTCTAATGCTGCATAATTTTTGTACTACTTAATCTTATGTTGTACAATTTCTATATTTTCATACATTATTTTTCTTTTACTGTACTTCTATCTTAAAATTTGTTACAATACCTTCTCCAACAATTAAACATTCTAGCTTATTTTTCTCTTGCTCATCAATTAATTCTTATCTTTATATCATTCTGACTTTGCTTAAGACTATGTCATGATATTAAATCTTAAAAATCCATATTAATTTTTATTAAATTTGTCATAAAAATTGGATTTAAATAAAAATCCTTGTGCCACTAAAATTACTCCTTAAACTTGTAAAAAATTTTTGAGTATAAAATTTAGCTTACAAAATTTATACATAAATTACTTAACATAACCCTTAATTATTGCATATAAAATGCGTTAAAAATTCTCAAATGTCATAGCAAGTCTGAGTTCAGTGATTGGGAAGTGGGAATTTGGATTGTCTAGCAGGATATAGAAAGAAGGAGGATTTCTTTTAATTTCTAATTAATAATTTATTTATTTATAGGGGCAATTTGGTCAATTTACAAGAAATAAGTGTTAGGTGATGGGCACGTGACCAATTCAAAAGAAAAACAAGATCGATGTGAGTCAAATGGGTAATTTTGCATCATTTTTTTTTTTGTTTAAAGATGCTTTTGCCTAAAAAAAAAAAAAAGCGCCGATTTTCACCCTATTAATCGATCAGGATTTACGGAGGCAATTTACACGACTATTTTATCCAGGTACCTAAAATTTTAACCAAAAAAAAAGGGGTAAAGTGAACACCTCAAGTGCAAAAGAAAACATCCCAAAAAAAAAAATAAAAATTGGGAGAACGGTGGAATGTCCGGCCAAAAAACTGCCCAACGGCTGAAGTAAATATACTGATACGGTGTCGTATGATAGAGCCCGCTCGTCTTTGTCACATCCGAGAAGAAATCCCCAAAATTCCTCATCGAGGGTTTTCTTCTCAGCCCTCACTGCTTCTCTTCTGCGGTCAGTTATTTATTTCCTTGCGTATATACAACAATATATACACATATTATGTACCTTTACCATATTTATGTATATTTATGTTGTTGTTGCGTTGATTCGCATACTCTGTATGCATCCAAGTCTTACACATTTGATTTTATACTGTTAATGAATCTCTGTGGCGGTATAATTTCTTTTTACGCTGAATGGCTGTTGTGAGCATATTTATACTTGTTCTCCTTTGTTTGGTTCCTTAGAAAAGAGTGGAAAAGGAAGGAAAATTTACTACCCAATCTGCTATAACTCTCTCTGTTTTTTTTGCAGTATTGTTTGGATTCTTTAGGAGAGTGGGTCTCCCTTCAAATTAAGCTAGGACTTCTTAGCTGGCTTAATCAAAACGGAAATCATAGGAAATGTCACTTTTTGAAAATTAATGTATGTCATTTTTTCAAAACTAGCCGTAGTAAATAGCATGTTGTGAAAATATTTATAGAAAATGTCAGATTTATAATGTAAATAATTTATTTACCTCTTTGTTCATAATATAAATAATTTTTATTCACACAATAAATGAATTTGTAGTATAAATAATGTATTTATTCTTTTGTTTACGATGTAAATATTTCTTATTTGCATGGTAAATACGTTATTTACGTTGTAAATTTGATATTTGCTACAAATATTTTCAAAACTTGATATTTGCTTTAAAAAGTTTCAAAAATCTTCCCTCATTCTCCCATTACATAATCTAGCATTTTAAATTTAGGATTCTTATGAGGTGTTCCCAATACTTTTTCTTTATTTTCCCTGAATTTTAAGGATATGTATAGCCATGGGTTCTTATAATGTCAATGCTTTCAAGATGAAATTTGAAAATTGAGGTTCTCAGCTTTTATCATTTGTCATTTTGGAGTTTGGACTTTGTCATGTTGATAATATGCATGTTTCATGTATGCGAGGTCCTTGCTGTTATTAGGGTATAGATGTTTTACCTAAAACTGAGAAGAAAAGAGAGGAAAATTAAAATTTAGTACCTTGATCTTATGATGAATTGACCAGATTGTGGAATTTCAAAACTATGGCATTGGCATTTCTTGATTTCTTTTTTCCTGCGACAAATTTTGGTGATTAAAAAGGTCCAAACATGTATAAGGCAAATTTTGTTACTATGATTTGCCTCCTACGTTCTTTTCCCCTTTTATGGTGGTCAACTCTCATTTTACCATCTCTAAAGCAATTGGAGTAGCTCGATTCATAATTTGTTTGTGAACTTTATGTAAATTATAGATGTAATTCATTGAATTGTTAACTTATTTTTGTGTAATGTATATATTAATATTTGTGGATTTTATCATTTTACTTTAATCTCACTTTCAGTTCCATTTTGCAGCTTGCAATGCTCAAGTCATGATTGCTGATTTCTGTGGCTGGTGGATTTTAAGATCATTGGTTTTTAAGTAAACCAAGGCATTTACTTTTAGATTTTTCCATAAACATGGATAGAAGCCGAAGCCCAACTCGATCCAGAAAGTTTCGTGGCAGTGAACGTGCATCTTTCCGTGATGCTCCCTATTCCAGAGATCGCCATGCCTCTCGGTAGCTTTTTTTTATTGATTAAGCTAGGCGTCCTTTTTGAAATATTAATGTTCATTTGAAATGTTCCTATTTTATAAGTTATACACAACTTGTCTTTGACAATCCATTTTCACGGCTTTTATTAGCTTTTGTTTTGTAAAGAGCGTGTAGAAATTCAATTTAAGATATTTGTTTTGTACAAATGCCCACAATAGATCCAATATATGGTGTTGCTAAAAGTACCTTGCTCTTGTTGACTTTACCTCGTTTTTTCATTGCTCCCAGGTTGGTTCCTTTCTTACAAAGTTTGCTAGGTGGATTCTTTGCTAGAACTAAGTTTCAAATCTGGTTTTTTGGATATTGGACTTACTTTCTTATCCAAATTTAGAAGTTATCTTGCACTTCCCCTTTTAAGTTCATGTCATTAACTTTTCTGTTACTTCCCAGGCAAGATTACCTTTGCAACAAATGTAAACGGCCAGGGCATTTTGCTAGAGACTGTCCAAATATGACGGTGTGCAACGATTGCGGCCTTCCTGGGTGAGATGAACAACTCTTTTATTTGACATCACATTGCATATCATATTTTTCAAAGAAAAAAGAAATAGTTAAGCACATTTGTGAAAGTTCTTTATGTATATGACTCTACAAATCCCAAGTCAACTTTTGTTCTTCAAAATTATCTGAACTTAGCAATACTGATATTGTCATATGTCAGCCACATTGCCGCTGAATGTAATTCAACAACTATGTGCTGGAACTGCAAAGAATCTGGACATCTTGCAAGCCAATGCTCCAACGATCCAGTCTGCCATATGTGTGGCAAGGCAGGTCACCTGGCTCGTGACTGCACGAATCCAAGCCTTGTAGCCCATGACTCGAGGCTTTGCAACAACTGCTGCAAGCCGGGCCATATTGCTGCCAACTGCACAAATGAGAAGGCTTGCAACAACTGCCATAAACCTGGCCACCTCGCCCGTGATTGCCCCAACGAACCTGTCTGCAATGTCTGCAATATATCCGGTCATGTTGCCCGTCAGTGCCCCAAGTCCGGCCTCACTTCAGATAATAGAGCTTCTTTGCGTGACGTCTTTTGCCGGAACTGCGGCCAGCCAGGGCATATGAGCCGCGACTGTGTGTCCATTGTCATATGCAACAACTGTGGTGGGAGGGGTCACCAAGCTTATGAGTGCCCTTCTGGAAGGATGCCTGACCGTGGTCCACGTCGTCGGTATTGACTGCCAGACAGGTGAGATTCCATGGCAGAAGTAGGGTGGTTTAATTATGGTTTCATTAATTGATCGTTTGAGCCACTTTTCTTGGTTCCAGCTTGGGGATTAAAAATTCAAGACAGGTGTATAGATCACTGTTGGTCTATTAGTTGTAGCAGCAATATAGCAGTCTTTTTTTGAGCCAAAAAGAAAAGTCCCTTCTTTTTCCCCTCTTAAATATGTAGTCAGTCTTGTACCAGGGAAGTAACCCTTTTGTTATTCCTAATGTCTTGTCTTTATTTTGGCGGCTGCGCTTTAAACTGAGAGAGACGGGATGAGATTATTATTATTATTGAGTCAGATTCTAATCCCTTGTTTATTTGTTCCTCGAAATTTTTTTTTTTTTCAAGGGTGATGAATATTAATTGAATTTGGATTCCCTCACAGCTAGGGAAATTTGCCCAAATGATAGTCGAAATTAGCAAAATCACGTATTTTTTATCTTCATGTTTGAACGATTGACTCAGTCGTAGTGTAACATGTGAGTTGTACTTGTCATTCAAGTCACTTTGCAAATTAAAATTTTTATAAAGTTACCTTTTAAATAAAACAAAAACAAAAGAGTTAGGAGACTGTTAAGCCAAAAAATTGTTACTTAGTAAAGTTTTTATATGCTATAATAGTTACATTTTTAACTAATGGTCGTAACTAATATGTCAAGCACTTTTTTTATTTCTCTATAAGAAGAGTACTTGGGTAGAAAAAATGCATAAATTTAAGTTCAGTTTTATACTGTAGTATATAAAAGTTTTATAATGTAATATATTTTATTACATTATAGTATGTAAGAGTTTTACGTAAACTTATAAATTGAAACTTATTTATCAAACGCAAGTTTAGTCTACATCAAATTAGTATTCTTCCATAAAGAAGTTAAAAATGATCGTGAAAAAAAAAAGGACAAAAGTTGGATAATTGGAGACGAAAGGCTTGCATAAAAACCTCTCAAGGAAAAAGAGGAAAGCTTGCATAAAATATGCGATGGTTAAGGGGGCGCTTGGACAAGTAGTCCGCCCAAAAATTTTTTTGGGGCAAATGACCCCCCTATTTTTTTTTTTTTTTGGCATTAGAAAATTGATTTTTTAGACATTAAAACGGTTCTAGCTTTTTTTGTTTTTTCTACAGTTAGATTTCTCTTTGCGATACAGTCTTTTTTTTTTTTTTTATGAAAAAAATTAAGACAGTTTTAATGCTCAAAAAAAATTTTTTTTTAATACCAAAAAAAAAAATCATCCACTTAATTTTAGATTTTCTTAACTCTTTTTTTCAAATTTTCTGATGGTTAAGTATCATTGCCTAAAAAGTTTGACGTTATCATCTTTGGACGTCATTATCTTAAAAAAAAAAAGAAAAAAGAAAAATACAAAGAAGACTTTTTGATGGACAAAAAGCAAAACCAAAAATTATCTTTAACCAACAATCTTTCATCCCTTTATAAAGAGTGATTTCGAGAAAGGGCTCTAAGAAAAAGTTTTTTGGGCAAATGACCTCTATCTTTTTTAGATCAAAAAATTAACTTTTTACGAATAAAAACGCTTTATTTTTTTTAACCTGTTGAAGTTTTTTAGTTTACTATAATTATATTTTTTTATCTTTTTAAAAAAAATTGAAACAATTTATCTGTTAAAAAAACATATTTTTTAGTGTAAAAAAAGAAACCATTTTCTTGATTCAAAATTTTTTATTTTTGGCCCTTTTTTTTCAAATTACGCCCTTTATAAAAGCGTTGCAAACGAGACACCGAAAACAAAATCCAAAAAATTGTTTTTATCATTCACCACGAGAGACACAGATAGAGATCATGTGCACGTTAAAGAAGCGAGGCAATATCTTCATCCTGACCCTAACGGGCCCA